>JANVCJ010091282.1:0-18462 GCA_026413505.1 Epizoanthus ramosus
GTTTGCAAAAATTCTGCTACTAGAATATATATATATCCTTTGTTTGCACCTATTGTTCACACAGTCAAACAATAGAGTAAACAAAAATGTATATATATTGCTTGAAGCAGAATTTTTGTAAATGGGTTTACATTGTATATAGCAGAAGTGATTAATATTATAGAAACAGAAAGTTCCTTATACTCCTCCCTGTCTCTGTCTCTCTGCAGTCTCTGTCTGTATCTCTGTTTCTGTCTCTGCCTCTGCATGTCTGTCTGTCTGTCTGTCTGTTCCTCTCTCTCTCTTTGTCCTCTGTTATTGTATTCCTGGTGATGAAAAGCACTCCTTAGCTCTCTACAAAGTTGTGTGAACTTTTGTTTGTCTCCTGGAGGTGAATTGCCACGGCCTGCAGGATATTCCCAATCAAGATCCAGTCCATCAAATCCCCAGTTACGTAGAAACCCCACTGTGCTGTCAATGAACGCTCTTCTGTAGTAACGAAGTTAGTTTTGATAACGTGACCATTTAGTAAATATCATAACTATAGAAAATTGCAATATAGACAACTCAATCAATATTGTTATTATTATTATTGTTATTATATTATTATTATTATTATTATTATTATTTGCCTTTATTATCATCATCATTATTATTATAAGTGGAAAGCTTCAACAATATCCGAGAGAATCACACCAAATGACTGCACGCATTCGCAGTCTAAAATGGCCTGAACCAATACAGAATATAAAGACTTAATCTTCTCCAGATAAAAAAGAAACAAACAAACAAACAAAGGTTATAAGACGTTGCCCGGTTAGCTCAGTTCGCAGAGCATCGGCCTCACATTGGCGAGGTCGTGGCTTAAATTCCCGATAAACACTCAGGGCCCTAAAATAACTGAGGATAGAGTTTCGTATTTGCTCTAACATTTTCAAACAGTTAGATGTTCAAGTCTTCTCGGGTAACGACGTTAAACCTAAGGTCCAGTGTCACCAATTAGCTCACTTGAGTTAAATACATTTAACTCTTGCATAAAGTTATCTACATTTGTTTATTTATTTTATTTACTAACTTCCTTCCTTACTTACTTTTACTTACTTACTTACTGACTTATAATTAGTGACTTACTGACCCACTCACGCACTCACGCACTCACTCACTTACTTACTTACTTACTTACTTACTTACTTTCTTACTTACTTACTTACCTGCTTACTACTACTACTGCTACTACTACTACTACTACTACTACTACTACTAATAATAATAATAATAATAATAAAACAACCGTAATAGCGATAAGCCTTATTCAATAATGTTTCCAAAAAGTGGAACTTGTTGATGCCAAAAAATAAGATGCCGAACAAAATAGTCATTTACAAAACAAGTTTTCTTTTTTCTACTAATCACTTCAAATGTTTACTATTTCACACACCAAACACACACTGAAGAGGGGTGGTAAGCGATACATGAGAACTTTAAATAAAAATGAAATCCGTAAAAGATATGCATTTTCGGAAAAAAATATTGTTTTGAAAAACAAAAGAAACGAAATCTGATAATTCCATCCAAAAATTTGCTTGGCTTGCTATTTAATTTGTTTGTAATAAAAATATTTAGATTGGGATGAATACGCTGCAACATAAAATCATTTACTTCATTTTCACTTGTTGTGTTGTGTTGCTCGAGAAATGTTTTAAGTTCGTACTCTATTCTACAAACTGTACAAGGCATTGGGACCGATAATCTCCTGATGTGAATGAGTGAAGCAATTCCTATCCTCATAATTATTGATAGGAGGAACATTTAAACATTTCATTGGAATGATAATAATTAAATATTTCATGAAAGCTACAACGATAAACATATCAACAACCTATACAACACATTTGTCATTATTATAGTTTTGGTTATGATTCTTAAGAATTTATCAGTTTTCCCCACGTACATGAACCACATGAAAACTCTCTTAACCTGCATAAAATGCCAGGCTTAATTAAAATATCACAATACAATATGCAATCCTTTTGAAAATTGTGTCTGAATAGTATCATGCCTAAGAGTTATAGTTAATTACTAAAAAAATCGTCTTCATATATAAAATATTATCGTAATAAAAACTTGAGATTTCTTGGAGTCAGGCTTACATTTTTTTCCCAAACTTTACTTTTGTTGTATAAGCTGGTTTTCATAAAATTCCAACATTCTTCCCAAAGATATACATCTAGTGATTGTAGAAGATTGTTTTCCAAACCACGATTAGTAATTATCAAAATAACTACCCTGAAGATCAGATAACCTGATTGTGTTATGGCTTTGTGTTGCTAAATTCAGTTGCTAAAACAGACTGTAACTGATTATATAAGAAGCATGGAATATTCCAAAATGACATAGTTTAAAAACGTGTAGAAATTTAGTAGTAATTTTTATTTGAAGCAGCATGCTCTATTTACAAATATTATTAATAATAAAAATATGCCAAAGTTACAAGTAATTCAAAAAACCAAGTTTCAATATTTTTTTCTCATCTGGATTGTGCATCGATTTAAATATATACTTGAACACGTTTTGGATAAAGTTTTTCTGTTGAAGAAATCGCGATATTTATTTTGTACTCCATCACTATTTGTGAAATGTTAATTAAAATTAAAATTAAAGTTTTCCGCGCATTTTAATAAAATATGAATTTTAACCTTAATTATTTTCAAGCATGTAAAGTTTAATAGTCACCGAAATACATTTTACAAAATTTATATATTCAACGAAAACAGGGTTAAAAAAGTACTTTTCTTTGTAAATATAGATGAACAGTGTATATATTTTGGTAACTAGCCTTTCTGTATAGCAAAATAGAAAATTACAATTAAAGGTGAGGTTTCTCAGTACCGCACACAATCTTGCTAATTTGGCATATTAAGATAGTTTAACTTAAAACATAGTATAAAAACGCTCTATCTAAGTTTCCATTAACACTGTTCCATAATGAACTCAAAACCGATAGTTATTCTTAATTGTTTGCAATGTATATACCAGGATGTAAACAAACTAAGGTCTTTGCAATAACTTTGTTCTCTTTTCGAAAATAAATACCTCAGTAAAATATCTGATAAATCTCTTACTTAAGTTTGTTCATCTCTCATCGCTTCAGCATGTATAATGAAAATTTTAATACCTGTGGCCTGCGAATATGTAAATATTGGCTTATTTTGGCGGGTTTTAATGTTCCTTTAATGAACCACGAATATTTAGTCATTCAGACTTGTGTTATCTGGTTGTGGTCAGCTGAATTTGTACTGGCACCTTCGGTTTTAAAGTCAGTTAAAGTTTAATGATTTCTCACTCTTGAATTAAGAATCTAATTCACAGGAGGGAATGGCTACATATAGCTACACATCGTAGTATTCGAACAAAGAAATACAATCACTTCCTACTTTACCTTAAGCTCTATCTGATACTATGAAAAAAACCCGCTGTGAATGGAATTCTTTGTTCGTCTAACTGCTACCTCTTAATAAAAAAGGGATAAATTTAAGAAACAGAAGTGTGTATAATTTTAACATATTTTGTCAAACTCGATTAATGATAGTGACGCCACGTTCTCTGGCCGTGTCTGCATTACTATGACACCTAAGTATCCAAAGAAGAGTTAACACTCATAAAAAGATTTTATCAATTCCTTCCCACTCAACCAGTAAACATCAATTTTACGCTGCAGAGTATAGGTCGCAGTGCTTCATATCTTCGGGGAACACAACCAACATATAGAGACTATGCATGTTTGTGAAAATTGTCAAGATTAAAGTTAAAGTCCTGACAGAGCCGATTAGGAATAAATTTAGTTTGAAACATTAAGTTATCTTTTCAACCAGCACTACTAGTTACTGTGTGATATATATGATATATATATATATTCCTACACGACTCTATTTTTGAACGGTTCTGTAACAACATTAGTTATATCCGTTTGGCACGAAATACAGTTACATCTCTGTTGTTTGGAAAAGAAAAACCGCCAACCAATGCTGCCAGGTTGAGATAACATTCTATACACATGAACGTATTAACAGCACTAAGCACCAAGGAATACAATACCTGAAAAAAGGTTGCTATCCTATGCTATTAACTTCAAATCAGCAACGTTGGCAATGACCTACAACGAAGGTGATATGTGGAACTCGTCTGAAAACCGCACTCCGTGTGTTTTTAGTTCGGACCCTATCTAAATGCTTCAGTACCAACCATTCTCTAAATTTATCCATCTCGACTTGATCGGGAGCAGGTGCAACTGTGAGTCGGTTAATTTGTTTTCAAATTAAAATTGTACCATGCAGCGAAGATTTACATACGAAGAACATGCGATTGGTCGATTTGAGAATATAAGTGAGGTTCATTGTTTCGCCTTTTTGTTCTCGCACCTTGTGACCGCCAAACCAATTATCAAGCGCACTGAGTTCACACTATTTAGCTCAGCGATCTCGTGCTCTTGCGTCCATTTCACACTTGATCTGATGGCAAAAAATATCAAAGCCAATATATCACTGTATTCCCGACCTTTTTGCAGAATTAAGTTTTGTCAATACTTAGTGTTTGTTTGACGTGTAAGAAAGTTTTAAAGCATTGTTTACCTACTTCCAGTTTAATATCCTATTCTTCGCAAATATCCTAGCAGCACAGTGTGACTTTACAGAGTGTTAGCATATAAACGTGAGACTTTGCTATGATGTCACAAGTACGAATGGTGCACTGTTTGCTACGAGTATAACCACTATTCGCGATTAAACAAAGTGCAATTGCAACTTTCGAAACCATACTGTTTTGCCTTTCGTACCCGGCATAATATACACAGTCTATTAATAAACATATCTAACCCATAACATGTAGAGTTATTGCGGTGAGAAAAGATTGTTGGCGAACCATCATTACGTATTTTACCAAATTTCTTTCGGGAACTATTTTAGTATTTATCTTTCGTATTTGCCTTGCGTTGTATAGTTGTACACTGCTGGACCAAAGCACCGCGAGTCAAATATCAAAATGTTATCATTAGAATGTGAATAGCAACCAGCCAAGTAAATAAATCAATTCTCTTTATAGATCGTTGATTCACAGTTCACTTAGTGGAGTGATTTTGAACTAGTAAAATGGTGATTCGTTTCAAGGCCATGCCACTGATAAATTACAAGCAAAGTAAAACTAGCGATAATTTTGGCATCGCGCCGTTTTGTAATATGCAGGTGTATCGCGCAATTCCACCTTGTATACTGTGATTGAAACACATATCAAGACAAGTCAACACCACTGATTAAAATTCAATACTTATCAACAATTTGATCTAAGTTGGCAATGACCTGAGATTCGTTGGAAGGTATTGAGGTGATCTGTGTTGAATTTTACATAATTCTCTTTTCTCGCCTGGCTAGACTACGTTGGACCGAACTGCAAAAGTTAACTCCATGAAATCTGTAAACATGACCCTCTGTTAACACCACTTATTAAAACTCGTATTCTAAATCCAATGCCGTTTTACCTTAGAATTATCAGTTGTGACTTATAATCCTTTAATCCTGCTGGCGTTTCTCCTGTGATCGAAATGCTACCGCCAATATTTTCTCCGTTTCGATTTTAAGCAAGCGAGACACACGAGATGCAATTGCGTTGAATGATTAGGTGCCAAGTATAAAGCAAAGCCGGTACCCTGACTCATGTACTGCACTTCTTTGTGTTTCTGTATTGTTCGTGTACCCACCCACCTATCTCGCTTAAAACAGGTGATGTTTTGTTCGCTAACTCACTGTCGCTGCCTACGCGTGCTAGAGCCCTTCGGCTAAAGAAAACAGCTGCGATATCAACCCTAGACTCTGGGCGAGAGTCTATAGCTCACAAGATGGATTCGGTTATCAAAGCCCCAATTAGAAAGTTACGAACTGATGCGCGACTGACGGCAGAGTCCTTGAGGTAGAACTGAGTTGCGGATCACGGCGATGTTGGTCACCTAAAAATTACTCGAGGGTATCAGAAATTGAAAGTTGTTTTGATGAACTACCATCGATTCACAGAACCAATATACAAGTATTACCGGATGGAGAGAAAATACCCCATGATCGATACTCGGCTCTTCTATACTCTACGAGTCAAGCACTTGACATGAAATTGTTATTCAGTAAACCCGGGCACGATGTTAAGAATGCCGTTGTACTTTCATGGTTCTATTGATTGACGCGCGCGCGTGTGGCCTAATTTTTCCTGCCGTATTTGTAATTCATTGCTAATTACCATCCGCAGACTTGAGGACTTTAATTATTATCATTCAAATATCAAACGATCTAAAAGCTTTGACTCAGCCGTTTGCGAGATTATAAACCCTCAAAGATATTTTTGGTAATATTTGTCTCTTGCCACAGGAAGTTCAGATGTTGTGATAACCCCAGATAATTATATTATTCTCAAATATTGGACATAGTGAGGGAATAGACACGAATACTGAATCGCCGAAAGCGCTGAAATTGCTAGGAATTACTCCACAGCAAAGTTATAAACGATAAAAGCCGACTCTCCATTCACATAAACTAACATTGCGCCTCGAGTTATCTTTGTTTCCAAATCTGATTCAAAGCTCATTGTGAGTTAAGAAGGTGTTAATTTGTAATCATTTCAGATCATTTGTTAAGAAAAAATAGAGGTGGGTTGTACAAAATTGTTATAAAACAATTAAGTTTCCATTTCAGTTCATTTAACTTTCGGAGTGGTGACTTAAAAGAAAAAAAAAACATGTGTTACAAGGCTTTGTTCTGTCTATTGATCTTTCGTCGAATTGAAGAAATAAACAAAGATTTCAGAATAGAGTGAATGAGTTGTTTAGCTAACTTCGGATACATCTGTTCTTCCCAGCTGTTCCCGCGAAACCAAAACAAGGCAGATTCAGAAAAGCATGTCATGTTTTTTCAGTGATAGCTCGAGATGAAAAGAAGCATGGTGAGGCAATTATCACCTCCACGAGCCGGCATTGTATTCAGCTGTTCGAGTCCAAATGAAATTGAAAGCAATAGGGACATTTTTCTAAACTTCGATGCTATGAATACGCGAGAAAACAAGAAAAACGTTTTTATCACTATATCTAAATTTTATTCTTCTATGAAACTGATATTTTAAATTTTGCCTAAAGTAATTACACTGGGGTTTAAATTTTTATTTTGAAAACGTTTTGCAAAGTGTGCGGACTAAGTAGGGTCGATGAAAATTATCTTCTTTACTAAGTGTCATTGTAGTGGAAATAAGTGAAAAAGATTGTTCAAGACGTTATTCTAGAGTCTATAAATGATCCAAAGATATAAAATTCACACATCGGGTGACAAAATCAAGAGTTAATGGCCTCAAGAAATCTTAATTGCATGCATGTATGAAATTCCTTGTCAAAAACCATGCCGCTACTTTATCGAATCGGCCTAATTCCGGAATATAAGATAACGCTTTTAAGTTTGTACTATAAGCGAAAGCGTATTTATTCGTTACGACTTATGTTGTTCAATTTCCTTTATCTTTGTTGTCAGAGACCCTTTAACAATGCAAGCAGTGCCAGTGTTCTATAACAAACTGGAGGGCACGCGACTGATGCAAACAAATGTGGTTTGAACTTGAATACGATTTTACACTTAGGGTAGTTTGTTTTCGATTATAAAATAAGTGTTTCGCGTGCTTTCTCAATCCAAATCTAGTATGTGAATTTGAGTCGACTAAAATATAGTATTAATGAACCAAAAGCATTCACTTATCTTTGTGTTCACATTAACCACAAATATGTTTGTTTCCTGGAGCAGTTATATTATGCAAAACGTGGTTTCTCTTTGATTTATTGAATTCTATGTATTTTCGAATTTATATATGTAAGTAGAGGATACATGCTGGTAAATGTCAAGTAAAATCATCTTACTAAAAATTGTCGTCGGCCAATATTAAGCTTCAAATCATGAAGCGGGAATAAATGAAAAAGGTTGCCATAGCTAAATCAAAATCAGCGGGAGTCTACTCCAAATTTGTCATTCGTAAACATGGCTCACGCACGTTTAGACGTTTCCCCTCAAGAACTCAGGAAAAAACTTTAAGCTCTGGCCTTGCAAAGAGCCAAAGGTCACTTATCAACTATATGTATAGTTTTTGGTTAAATTCTAAGTAAACTTTTGCGAAATATTAGAACATTTCTGCTATCAACTTAATCTACACATAAACACCCATAAACAGCAAGACAAAGAAACTACTTAAAATATAGACCAGCGAGTTTGTGTGCAAATATCGTATGAATGTATATATGCAATGATTTGCTGTAATAATGGGCCAGCTCAATCTTGACGCTACTCTGATGTAACGATATAGCAATGTTTGTACGTTTATAATACATCGGATTCCTCGAGTTACTGAACCTAATATTGTACAGTGAACGAGTTTCGAGAGCTATCAACACAAATAGTACTTAACGAGTGCATTGAACACACAGGATGACTACGTGAGCACAAAGCAAATACGATATTAAGGCAGGTTTACCTGGAAGACGCTTAAACCATTAACTGTTACCCTGGTCAGTGTAGTGATGTTATTGTATAAAAACCATAGTGAAGCGCGTAGGCCTGCAGACAGCCGTTTTATAACCAGTCCCGAAGATCCAACACAGTGAATTAATTTGATTGACAGTCGCCTCTGCCAGCAGATCTAATTAACCGCCTTTTCCTTCAGTTCACAAAAGTCAAATTTCACGGAGTATTTGCCACGTGACATGTTTTTGTTTGAAGTCCTTTCTTTCCCAGCTTTCTTTCAATTGAAAAACGGATCAGCGTTTAAATACAAAACCATTTTCCATTATTGCTAGGTATAAAACAAACCACTCATGAATTTTGTATGAATGGTTTAAGCTAAATTTGGACACAGTTCAAACATTTCCAAACGACGAATGAAACGGCTTCGCGAAACATGATACTCAAATAAAGTACTACAAATTGGATTCTTTAGCAAGCTTCTGACAGAAAGACCCCATTTCTCAACAGCTGTTGGATACAATCTTTGCTTTGAGTTTCGAATTATCATCTGCATTGCACTGATAAAATCAACGCCGCGAGAATGTATATGTAAACTTGGCATTTTTGTGTAAGTTTTTTTTTTCAGCGGAAATATCACGTACGATCATTGCATGTGAAATGCCTCAAAACTTCCGATCTACGAGCACCACACTTTATCAAGTGTTAATATTTTCACATTACAGTACGTAAATAATTCAAAACTCTTCCTAAAGAAATTAGGGGTTTCATGACGTTACAGAGCTTCTATTGTGCATATACTCAATAGCTAAGCATTCTTCGGGGGAGTTTGTTTTGTCGGTGTATATAGCAAAATAATTTAGAATAAGACCAAACATATTTAATGGATACGTAAGCATCGCTATAAAAAGATGAGAAAACAAGTATTTAGCACTATATATACATGCCAGTAATGTGTTTACAAAAAACATGATAAGTTGAACAATATTTAACATTGAATATCGCGATTTCAGTGTCTTGCTTTGTATCTGCCTCTAGGCCTAGCTAATTGCCGGATGACCTTTTTAAGTACAGACAGTGACTTTGCTCTAATGTAATCGTAAGCATGGACGCGATTCACAAGACTTCAAAACGAATCTTAAAACCTTAGCATTTACGTGTATAAAATTATAAAAATAAGATGGTTTAAACACTGTAGTAAAACTGTAAAAATGTGTTATAAGTATAACTGATCTGATAGACAGTAAATTCCTAACAGTAAATAATTTTTAAATTTATATCACAACTGTACAGACCTTGCTACTGAGCTAGAATCGCGCGACCGAGTAACGGCTTAACAAAACTAAAATCTTTGTGAACTACATCTTGTAGCAATCCTTATGCGAGTTATGGCACTATTTGTCTATCGATTTCTTTAAATTTTAATTGCGATTTGCAATTTTCTTCACACCACCAAAGGCTAGCATATATCTGGAGTAATCATGTCGATTTATAGCCGGCTTCACATGCTTTGTATTTTTTTACAATTCCGTCTACGATACGATCTTAGACACGCTTTCGTAGAATATGGTGGAAAATTGAGGAGAATCGTAGGACTGAATTGCAGCGTTGAAAATTGCACAGCTACAACGAAAGCCAGCTTTGACCTTACGATTTCGTCGCCGTCCAATTTTCCACGCCTACAGCGTTCTGCGATTGCTCACACACGCTACCATTTTCTGCAACTACCGCACGATAGTCTACGATACAGCCGATTCATGCTAATTTTGAACACCTCCAAAACTCTACGATTTCCTACGCCACGACAAAAACGTACGGTATTTTATCGTAGAGACGTGTACGACAATTGTGAGGCCAACTTAAATTCTTAAGAAATCGTTTCAGTGCAAATAGACCTTTATCACGTTTCGAATGTCAATCGAAATCTTGTTGTTAGCACTTTTTAAATACCAGAAATGGACAGAGCCGGTCGAAGTTGGTTAGTAGCGAAAATTTCGGGATTTTATCTCAAAAAATGTGACACTGGCTAAGATTTCAAAAACGGAAATTTTACAGAGAATGTGTGGCGAATTTTCGATGCACGTCCAATGGAAATTCGTTATACATTATCTGTAATAAAGTCTGTTTTAAAATACTTCGCCAGCGTCGCATTGTTTTAGATAAACCCCCCAAATTTTCGCTACTAACCAACTTCAACCTGTTCGTTCCATTTCTGGTATTTAAAAAGTGCTAACATCAAGATTTCGATTGACATTCGAATCGTGATAAAGAGCTATATACGTCCTGCGCGCAGGTGGTTCTGTGTGCAACCAGGACGCCCTTGGTGCAACGCAGTTAGACAAAACAGACACTGCATATGGTTTGCCGAAGATAAATTCCAGCTGTTAAAATACTGCGGCAACGATAAATATATTACCGTCAGATCAAGATAAGAGAAAGGTTCTGTGATTTTCCGTCTAACTTTGTTATCATAACGATAATATGTCACACGAAATTCACCGATGCATTCTATAGCCTACAGGGGGTGATTTGATCAGGAGTTCTGACAAGACCACGATTCAATTTACAGCAAAATACAGGGTAATCCCACGATCAATTTATCCGTGTGGCAATTTCATTATCTCGTTAACTCTTGAAAATGTGTTACTAAACATAATTATTGCAGCTAGAAAATAGCACCATTTGTAGAATCTCCAATACTATCAAAGCCAGTTTATCATTCAACAAACAACTAAACAACAGAAAAGATAGCAAAAACTTGATAAGCCATTTTATTTTTTTTATTTGAAATTTCATTAAAATTTTACTGCTATTATTTTTCAGTACCACTCTGAGATGAACGTAGAACCGATAAAGGTTTCGTAACCTAGTTGGCAAAGGTCGGCGAGGCCCTAAGGTTTAACGTCCTCATAGGCAAATCTCTGTTACATTTATTATTTCATTAGCATATTTGATACAGCTTCTAGCCAAGCTACAGAAATAAAAGCACTGAATATTGAAAGAATTTTGCAAATAAAGTGTCGTTAGAAAATATCAGTTCGATTCATTAAACATTTTTTGTGCTACGCGCTTGTTAAATTAGAAAGAATGTATGGCTCATTAGCCATTTTGCCACCCAACTGTTTGCGCTGAATTATTTTGAAAGCCGATTTCAATTTAGCTAGGAAGTGTATGAAAATAGTTGATATTTTCCTCAATTATTAAATTTGACAAGCTTATTCAGGTTTTGAGTTCAACTCTTATTTTTAAAAACAGAGATCATTTCTCCAGTTTCAAAATATCGCAAAACAGCTGGTGGCAAAACTATTAATTAGCCATACATTCTCTCTAATTTCAGACGCGCATCGCACAAAAACCATCCAACATATCGTACGATCGTACTGTTACTTTCCAACGATGCACTATAGGCAAGTTTCTTTCCATATTCAGGGCTTTTATTTATGTAGATCGGTTAGAAACTAAAGCAGATATGCCAATAAAGCAAAATGTAAGCAATGACCTCATGAAAGATTCACCTATCCGATCGAACGTGAAGGTCTAACCATTTGTAGATAATAGCGCTCTGAGTGTTGTTCCTGCTGGGAATCGACCCCCCTGACCATGGCGCTCCTAACCACTAAACCAGCCAGTGCATGTGTCATTTACGTAGAAGCTGGAATATTTTAAAATCAATTTGCACCAAGTATTTTAATTAGTCTACAAAGCTCTGAGGGAGGGATTCCCGCAGCGAATAGAATGACGAGTCTACATGTACTTTGGAGGTTATACACTTTTTTTTAATAAGAACAAACTTAATAAGAACAGTGAGGCTGAAATCGTCTGAAAAAGACAAAATTTCGTTCCAAATTTGTTCAAATCCCTACGGAAAACACAGCTAATAAGAACAAAATAAGAACATTTTGAGCCTCAAATTGTCCGCGAAAAAAAAAGGAACATTGAGCCCGAGTGAAATTTTACTGGTTCTTAATATAAAAAAACAGTGTACGTCTTTCTACTCTATTGGATTAAACTCGGGTAGAATAGTTATAAAAACTTTGTTAATGTTAATCTACAAAAAATAGTTGACCATGCAACTATTACGAAAACCAGTTTCCCTGTGAGGAAGTAAGGTTTAAGCTGACTTTATCAGCGCTAACTCCGGCGTTGCCAGTGCAAAGGGAGGGGTTAGCATTAGAAACGTTAACTCAAGCTCTCGAGGGTTCGAGTTATTGGCAGTTAGTCCTTTGTAGTTGATTGTTTTGAGATAAATAACACAAACACTTTCAGTAACCCCTTCTGATGTTACTTTGGAAGAAATTATAGGGCCTACCGTTTTACACCTTGTAAAACTGACTAATTTTGTCTTGATCACTTTATTTAGTTGTCCGAACATTTTATTTAAATAAAATACTGTCTTGACCAAGAATATATATCTAAGGTGAAACTGGTTGACTAGCTGATATAATAATTTAGCATACCAAAGGTTGATCTGCGAGAATCGGTTTAAATTGGTCATTTTAACAACTTGGATTTTTCATAACTTGAGTCTTGAACGTTGAGAATCAAAAGGCCAAAAGGCCAACATTTTTACTGAAGCACATGCTGTAAGGAACTTACACAAAGTAGCTTAAATTTGATTAAGAACATCGTTTTCTATTTGAGTATCGGAAACGAGAGATAAATGTGCAAGTCTTCAAAATACTAGACAGTGCTTTGTACATATAATTACATTATTTTCTATCCCCAACTGAACAGAACAACCCCGAAAAGCGTATTCTAAGGCACTGTTCGCACTATGTCAGATAGCTTTCTGTACCGGCACGATATCCTATCTGGTATAGTGGGAACATAAACTAACCTGACTTAAGACTCAACTTCAAAACATCATTGTACCATGATTACTAGCAGCGAATGTATCCGGGTTTACATCTTCGATCAGATCGATAGAAGAAATCAGTTTTTCGAAGGAATTTCGCCTGATATAATCCATCACAATAGAGCTTGAATTTACAACTATAAATATAAGAATATCTTAAGAATGTTTTCAGGTTATTAACAGTGTTCAGTCATGGCCCATTCTCAATTCCAAGATCAGACGTGTACTTCCCGGCGTATATATACACCGGCGCTCAATTTCAACCGTATTTCCATCACCTTCTCTATACGTTAGTGACGAGTTAGGTTCTGTAAACCAGGAATATTGATGGTGCTGTTTCACAGTTACAAAAGTATATGAAAGTTAACCCAATCACTATCCTGTGCTTAGTCGAGATATAACTGTTAGTGTTAAAACTATGATTAATAATTTTACAAAACTCAGACCTTGTCCACTGAAGCTACCGTTAGACTATAAAGTACAGCACCTAATCTAGATCAGCAGAAAAAAGCTAGGAAAATACTAGTGTTTTTGTAAATATTTACTTGAGGCTTCACTCACTAATTGTGCATGATTTTGTCATAAGTTTTATGAAATTATGAAGTTTTGACGTATTATTGCCTGTTACAGATGAAACCTAATAGACTCGAATCATATCTTTTTTAACAGAAATTTGCTAATTTTATAACTAACTATTTTAGACATTTATTGGCATCTTTTTTCATATAATGGCATAATTTTTATGGACGGATTCCTTTTTTAAATATTTTTTTCAATACCTGTTAAGCGCAACTGATGATCTGACCAGGATATAGCGCTATTTGAAAATGATTTTTTCCTATTATTATTTGCCATTCTACCATTAATCAATGATACGAGGATGCGGAATTAATTGTATCAACAGCACAGGTCTTGAAGTTTCTGAAAGGATTTATCGGTCCACGGAAAGATTCTCAGACTTGGTCTTGATCTTTTAAAACAATGATAAGCTGAGAGTTTACTGTGACTAGTCCCGCTGTTTTCAAAAGAAAGTTGGTTATTTCTGGGTCCAGTCTTTGAGGAAGAGAGTATTCTAGAATAACAATGCGTTAGATTCTTCAATAATAGCTTCCTTCGAGAATAATGAAGAACATGTGAAAGTTAACCAGTACTGAGCATAACTTCTAAAACTTAGTGCACAGACATACAAAGTAAGACCATTTCCTCTGAAATGCTTGTAGTGAAAGCTCTTACCGCGTACCGTTTGAACTCTTTGAGTAGTAATAGTGTTTTCAAACTAAACAAGGTTTTGAAATTTCTCAAAGTTTGTCCTACAAACATGTAGGTGGGCCGCACACCTGCTAAGGGCTTTATAGCGAAGCAGCAAGATCTCAAATGTGATACGTTCCCTTATTAGGAGCCAATGTAGCCTGCATAAAATAGGAAATGTCAGTGATCGGCATGTTTGGTCTTTTTGAACAGCTGGCCTAGCTGTAAGCACTGCATGCGGCTTCTGGATTTCAGATGAAGGCAGCCCATGTAATAAACTGGTACAATAATACCGACAGCTTGAATGTAATGAAAGCTTTTGCTAGAGGCTCAGTGTTAGACTGAGTAAGATCGTTATCTCTCATTAAAAAAATGTTTTGAACATTTTCAAATTGGATGAGAACGCGGAGAGAGTGGATGAGTGTTGATGATGAGAGCGCGAGAGTTCATGGCAGTGAAACCTGAATAAGAGTTTGAACTCTTATCAATTCTCAAGCACTCTCTAACTCATGGTCCTTTGATCCGTGCTGAGAAATAGAACCAACTATTACCCTTTTCCCAAAATAGTTGGGGTACTGAAACTGAATTCGTTGGTGCTACCATATATCTTAGTTCTTGAATTAAAATTACCACAACAGATTATATCTCTTTTGCACTTGTGGTTCCGTATTATGTTTCTTCTTGAGAAGAAGTAAAATTCAGTTGCCTGACAAAGGGAAAAATTTGAAGACAAACGGACTTGAATTGAGAAAAGACTAGTTTAACTTGTTCATAAACGTGTACCTGAATAAGGAAGAAAGCATCAGTTGTTTTGACTTTCTTTCCGATCGATCGGAAATTATAATGGCAATTGTAGGATATCTTTAGAAAATTATTTTGCCTGTCTCTTGAGTCTTGAGTGTTTGAATCTACAAATAATAGAAAACTGTGATTTCAATGGAAGTTTGTCGGTAACGAAGTTGGAAATAGGAGACGAAAATCATTGTTGTTTAATGTTAAACACGAAAAGCAATGAATATATCTTATCCAAGCCTTCTGAAAGCGTAAGAGGAGAAATGAAGCAATTTTTTACGATACAAAAAGAATTATGATATTACTCGGAATATATTTATTTCCAATTTTATAATTGTATCCTAAGAAGTCTTTATTCAGCTTTTACTAATAGGCTTTACTACTTCTGAGCAAGCTTTACCTATATTTTTTGTTATATTCTCCTGCTTGTAAAACGAAACTATATATTTAAGGTAATAAAGAAACAGTTGAAGTAACAGGTTCGGATTTCTTCACTTTGGTGGAGAGTCTATTTTTGAAAAAGGGCAGGAACATCTTCACATAGAAGTGAGATCGGCCGAAGACATAGAAGTGAGATCGCCTTTGCGAAGATATTGCCAAAGGTTCAGTTATTATTATATTATTAATTAATCATTATATTATTATATTAATCTTAAAATGTAATAATTCAAAATCATAGCTTCCCTCTTCTATACTTTAAAAAATATTATTGTAAAAAAAATAAGTGCGAATAATAAAACTTGAAACTTTTTAAAATGTTAAAACATGTTAGGGATAATCTTAACATTTATTTAGTTTTAACTTAAATGTTTGATAAAATTCTAATAGCAAATTTGTTTAAGACATCAGTTTAAAACGAAATATTCTATGATTGTGGCAATTTTGACTTCTGAAGAAGTTTGATGATTCGTAGTCCATTTCCATCTGACTATTTTTATCGAATCATTGCCTATTTGAAGATATGTAACCCCTGCACTTTAGCTCAAAATCGTTTCTTCTGTTTTACTTTTTAGACGAATTAAATTTCTTATTTGATGATTCGTGGTAATTCATGTTCACCTTCTCCAGCGTACACTTTAGTTAAAATCACTCGTTGTGTTTTGCATTTGGACTATTTTAATCAAATTGAGTTGTTTACTTGATAACATTTTGCCATATTTAACAGAACATGGCAATGCAAACTATCGGTATTTTGATGTTTTCGGCAGCAGTCTATATTATGTATGCACGGAGGGCGACACAGGTCAAGGAATAACGAAATTGATAATCGGCACATCGAAAGAAAATGAAAAGACCTAGACAAACATACGAAACTGAACGGATAAAAGAAATTTGAATAAATGTATTTCGGTTATTACTGATTTTAGTCTGGCCGTGTACAATACGTAACTTAAAAACGAAAAGATGATCGGACCGTTTTAAAATGTGTTTATTAGTTTGCCCAATACTTCGGCAACACAAACCTTCATTTTTGGCCTGCGAAAAACTTCCCTTTTCCCTGATGATCAGATGAAGGTAATTATTTTGTCCAATCGAAGTATTGTGCAAAATAATAAACGCATTTTTAAACACGTTTTAACTGAGTTATGTGCAAAATTACTGTTGATTCGGATCTAGCACATAGATCAGGCAGCCGCTCCTATTTGTCAGTTCAAGTTTTCCCTGCCCATGTGTAAAATCACTTGTATAATACATACCATGCTTTATAGACTGGAACGCGGTTACTTTAGAGTAATATAGACTTCGTCGTCTGTCACTGCCTAGCGCCTCTGGGAAAGAACAAATTAAACTGTGATTCATACAGCTATGAATCGCCCGAATGCCTTTTATATCACTGTGCGATCACACAAAATATAACTAAATACCCAACTAAACTTGCTGGAACACACTTGAAGGTCGTTTATTTGGATTCTCCAGTCCTGGGCCGATATCATGGGTACTTACAAGACGTTATAGAAGTTATTTTTCAAGGGTAAATTTGGTCTCGTTCCAGGTCCCAGCAGACAAAATGGAATATCTCGGCCATATTGTGTCTCATTAATTCAACAAATTCGGCTCAGAGTGATCTGGAACGAGAACTGAAATAGCGCGTTTTAAAATGAGACAGAACTCATATATCATATATCAGATATCAGTACACAAACAACAAGGTTGTGAAACTATATTTTACAAGGTCGATGTGTTTCAAGTGTTACCTGAAATGAGCTCTGTTCTTGTGGCAGATACTTTTTCGATCCTGCAAAGCAAAAGCAACCAATGTTGACATGTTACCATTACTGAACATGTTCGAGTCAGTTCGAGGGGAAAACAAAAACCTCCGGTCAATTCTAGAAATGAGATTCTGTGGTTTTGTGGTTGACTGAATTGACTTGAACATTTTTGATAGCTATCGTAAACATCATGAGTACCGACAGGAATACGGAATTTTTCCCACGGTTCAATGATAGAGTCATTTGGTTCACATGTAATAGCGGTTAACTAGAGTGAGTTTTTTTGGGGGGGAAGAGAGTTAGATTACAGTTAATTTACAGTAAATTTGCAACATATTATATTTCGGGTACAGGGCGTCTATATGACTAATAGAAACGCGAGTGAAATCGGGAAACTCAACGACACTTGAATACGGAATTTTTCCCACGGTTCAATGGTACATTCATTCAGTTCAGTCAGTTTACATGTGACAGTTTACAGTTAATTAGAATTGTTTTTCTGGGAGGCTGGGGACTTTACAGTAATTTTACAGTAAATTTGCAACATGTTATATTTCGGGTACGGGGCGTCAACATGACTATGATGAGAAATGGTGAGTGAAATAAGGGAACCTAGCGATACTCTCTTAGAGAGAAGTGGTACTATATCATACAAATATTAGTCTATGTTTGTTTACAATAAACGACGTAAAAATATGAGAAATACTGTGAAACGCTTCTAAAACCAGCACACTACACGCTTTTTTTTTTTTTTATAAGAACCAGTAACTTTCGGCTGAGGCTGGGCTGTTCTTAACTTTTTGGCGATTTCAGCCCCAAATTGTTCTTAAATTGTTCTTATTTCCTGATATTT
>JANVCJ010091283.1:0-10358 GCA_026413505.1 Epizoanthus ramosus
GAGCTAGAACCACAATGACTCACTTTGCAAGCTCTAACATATATATACTCTGCATAATAATTACCCTAGGGAGTCTATATACAGTAATAATGAATACTTCGTACATATAAGGAAAATATTTCTCTTTCCAAGAGAAATCTATTTAATATTATTATAATTATAATAGTTATAATTATAATAACAATAACAATAATAATAATAATAACGGTTTATTGATAACATCCATGATGCAGGGTGTGAATTAAGGATTTTTTCTGGCCTACAAATTTTCAGTCTTGCTTCTGATGTTAAGAATGTTTTAATGTAAGTATTAGTTCTTATTTCAAGGGTTAATTGTTTTTGTGTTATTTTTTTAAAAAAACGGAGACACAAATTAAAGTGTGAAAAATCTCAATGTTTCACAGGGACAGACGAAGGCAGGCATCCACAAAGTCACTGCAGAATGTTACCACAGAACAGAGGAGTGAACAAGAATTAACAAGTGAGACGCAAGATTACAAGAACTTATTAAAGCGATTAGACAAACCCACCTCTTCGGATATTTTGAATAAAGATTTAGTTTCTGTACAAAATAAATCAAGAGCAGTGGAAAGTAAGCAGCTTCCAGAACAAGTGTCATTGAAATTAAAACCCGATTCACTGGAGTCTGAGGACTACAAGGACTTGTTGACAAGACTTGATAAACCAAACTCCGTGTACTCTACAGAAGATGATGATAGATATTATAAGAGCAGTAATCGACTGAATGACACTGGTTGTAACATATTATCAAAAAATAAAGCTGACACATCGCCTATGCATCCGGCATCAGTAGGTGCAGCAGGTTCCATGGACACTGGCAATATCACAATTGACAAGACCAGGACTAAAACTAGAAAAAGTAGGACATTAAGTGGTCCAATCGTCAGCTCTGGCCTTGCTAGTGGGCGTGTGGGTGTTGGCAGGAATCGACACAGTGACAAGGGGCTTGGCCAGAGTTTAACACTTAGCAGGGGTGGATTATTTGGTGATGAGGAGTCGACGCAAAAGCAGGATGGCGAGAATGAAATTGTTTCAAGTCCAAAACCACTGGATTTGAAGGAAGTGGTAAGTAACAGCAAGCTATTTTACTTTGTACATTCTTTGATTTCTCCATTGGATTACAGTGGGAAAGCTCTCTATGGAAAATATGAACGGAAATTAATAAGGATCACACTTATAAATACAGGGGGTGGGGAGTACTCACTCCAGTTTTGGGTAGGGGTGTGCCACTCGAACGAAGAAATTCTGACCCCGTTCTAGAGTAAATTATCTCAATTTTGTAACCCCGTTCGATAGAAAAAATTCAATTTTCCAGGGCCTAAAAGAACCAAATTTCCGAAAATTGCTACCGTGTCTTAGAAATGGATCAAAATTTTCCATGAAATGAGACCCCGTTCTAGAATAAAACCCTAAAATTCATACCCTGATTGGTGGCACATACCCGTATAACCAATGTAAGGGATTACCCCTCCCGCCCCCCTCAGAGATAGAATACCAAGTGGGCATGACCATTGGAATTAATGCATATTGCCCATTGAAATAATTTTTACTGTTGCAGCCAATGGGATTTGTTAAACTAAATCAACAGGAGAAGAAAATCAGCAAGAAGTAAGTAGACTGTACATGAAATTCCAATTGTGTGTTTACTATATAATACAAAAAGTATTTAATTAATTAAATGATAGCTAGTTAATTTCACTTTTTGTGGTTATTTCTTTCAGAAATCATTTTGAATCAAGAAAATCTGTTACTGACAAGACTGAAAGGTACAAACTGATGCATATTTTTGTAAGCTATGCTACTTCTAATAATAAATAAATGTAATACATGGCTTTGTATAACAAAATTGTTTCTTGTAAATAATGAAGTGTCTGGTGCAATAACGACGTAAGTGACTTTGTTTGAAAAACTAAGTTCTCCCAAGTGTTATAAAGAGAATAGAAGGATAACTTAGGGAGAACTGAGATCTTTATCAACAGTCACTTACGTCCTTTTTGCACTAGTGCCTTCAATCGATCAACATCTGTATTGGTCCAGTTTTTATTAAATTTATCTTGACATGTCTATCAGGCCATGATTTAATATTAAAACAGGGCAAGCTAACTGTACAATATCAGTCTGAGAGTATAATCGACCATAATAAAAAAGATGGCAACTGGTACATTTACGGTCCATATTAATTTGTAGCACACACTAATCCTAAAAGCACCCATAAAATGCATTGAAAGGTCCTAAAATCTTCAAACCTAGCATTCACAGTGTTTTTAGTACATGGATGAATTTTGCAATGATATAATATGACTTTCTGTGTGCCTATTCGTTGTGTTAGGTTTGCAAGGCATTGTGGTTAAATGTACAGCCAGGCCATCTTTTTTATAATGATCAATTATGCAGCTCATAGGAACATGTTCCATTGTGTACAATGTACTGGTCAGAAGTCATTGTCTAATGATGATAATGTTGAATTTATTACTTGTAGGTCATCAGTTGTTTCCACTGCCAAAGCCACAAAGGTAAGTCTTAATTTGGTCAATTCTATTTTCCATACTTAAGATAAAAATTATACTAGGCTGACCTCAGATGCTAATTTTCTTTTGCTGTGAGAAAGGAGAGATCCTTTCTCACAGCAAAGGAAAATTTGTGTCTGAGGTCAGGCTAAAGATATACAGGATATATGTGCAATGTTGAACTAATATGTATAAACAAAGTCATGCATATTATGATTAATTAGTTGATATATATATGGATATAAAATATACTGTGTATATCAAACACTGAAAACTGAGTTGCAACATAATAATAATAAATAATAATAATAATAATAATAATAATTTAATATACAAATTTATATAGCGCATATATATACATATACATATATATATGTCCCAGACTGTTTGTTTTTAGCTCAAGTTAAAAACATTTAGATTAATCAAATTTAAATACGTTGCATAAATTAATATATATTAATTAATATATTCAGAAATCAGCTGTATTTTGTTAAAATTAATATAATTATTAATAAACTAACTTGTATGTTAGACTGACCAATGTGATTGTTTTGACAATTAAGCCCAAACTAGAAGAACTGCTGTTTGAAGACATTGACGAGGATTTGGACCAAGAACTTGGCCAGCTGTCACTAGGTAAAACAATCGATTTTAAAAGTCGAGATATATAGTTATACAATCATGTATATCAATATCTAATAAAGTTATGTTTCACTTGTGACATATCTACATTTCAGACAGTTTAATAGCCAGCATGGATTGGTGCCTCTAAATTGTGTAGTCAAATTATGCAAGTATGGATTAGTAAGTGAGCAAAAGATGAGAAGATAATTTAGTTAGTTTATTTCGCTCCGCAAACTCTTTTCAATTGCCCTATTTCACTATTACGTCACAGTTTGTTCACATTTTATAAATTCGAGAAAAACGTAAAAAAGCTGAAATTCATTGCCTTCAAGAAACATAAACCATTGTTTCTATATATTTCAATTAATTTTCAGAGTGAAATTTGTGAAGTCTCCTTTGACTTTGGACTTTCATAATCTGTGTTACTGTTGCATTGTGGGATTGAAGTGGGGGAAAACAAAATGTAAACAAACCACATTTCATTGTTCATGTGATCGTACGAATCGGATATAACATAAAGTTGGTGGATTTGAACCTTTACCAGCAAAATAAATCACTTATTGTTTATAACATTGAAAAACCTATGGCGTAATAGTGAAATAGGGCAATTAATAAGATTGCTGTATTTTGAAAAAAAACCTAAGATGAATGCAACGTTGCTCCTAGTCGTAGGGATCCGTTTGATTAGACATTGCTCTATTTATGACAATAAAATGTTGCGAAAACAATAGAACTTTGGTGTTTTATTACTGACGAATCTCAGTATTTCGTTTTCAAGTATTGTTGTAGCTCCGAGTCTTGCTATTGTAGTGTAGAGACTGGATACTAGTGCAGAGCGTGCATGCGCAATAGAGAGGTAATTGTCAATATGGCGGAAAGTTAACATGGTTGATTCAATTCGTGTCTTCATATTTATCCATGACATCCGCACTTATATAATTGAGGTATAGTACGTTACAGTTATGGCTCCCAGTCTTCACAGCCTCAGTTTGTTCATAAATTGTTCTTCAATTTTGAGCGATCTGAGCCTCATTCATTAATTTTAGAAATAAAGGCCACATGTACATACGAGACAGATCAAGCGGTTTTCCTGATTTCATTAAAAGTCATAATATATCAGATGTGTTTGTAAGTCACCCAGGCACCATTCATTCCATTTAGAGTTTATCAATTCAAACGGAGTGTGTGACTACAATATCATTCTCGCTGTCTTTTGTTATGACTTGCCAGAAATTTGTTGCTCTTCCATAATAAAATATGAGGAATCTCCATTTCCTGATCAGTGGCACTTCATTTTTCAAGCTCTCTGTATACATTGATTTCCAACGGCAATGAAGTAACGTCGATATCAAGAATATTATTATTAAGCCTTAGTTCACTCTAATCAGCCATCAAAGTTAATCGACTTCTAGTATTAAGGGGCATGCACCCTTATTATTTGAACGGCCTTTGCCTTAGTTTGACAAAAAAAGCCCTGCTCATATGGCCAACTCCTTTTGTCAATGAATAAATAATAATAATAATAATAATAATAACAATAACAATGATATTACCCAGACGGCATATCCAGAGAGTGGTTCTTCATCCGCTGGGGGACCAACGGCTTAACGTCCCTGTCCACGGACGGTCAAGGCCGGGAATCGAACCTGGGACCTTCCGGTTAGCAGTCCGAGCTCTTACAGACTGCGCTAACTGTGCTCACACAATACAATGCAATGCACTGCAATGCAATACAATACAATACAATATAATACAATACTTTATTGACACTCCCCTTAGGGGCTTTTCAGTGACAATTACATAACAAGTGATAAAAGCTAGCTAATCTAAAATATTTTAATATTTTAATATTTTAGTTTTTATTAAAATATAAACTACGGACAATAATTATGTTATACTGCTCCTTCTTATAGTGAGATTAGACCTAAACCGGCTTTTGTTGGTTAGGTTGAAACGCGGTTTGCTCCTGGGAATAGATATTACCATGCTCACTCGACGTAAACGGATTTGCAAGATGACGGAAATTCGTCAAGATTCTTCTCTTGTGTGTGTCTGAGTATTTTAAGAAAACACTAATTGTCCCATATGAATTTGATGACTGCCTCGAGGACACAGCAGAAAAAATGAGCTGTCGGTTGCCTGTTGTCTTACTAGGCATGCCGATGAAGTTGTTACAATATTGCCATTTGAACTTGAAACAAACCGCCATTTTGTTTGGGACACCGACGCGCATGTGCCCGCGCATGTGCCCGCGCATATGTCAGCGGTCAACTTTTTCAACAAAGTTTCAAGTTAGCTGAAAAAATTGGTTAACACACTTTTATTTAGTATATTTTATCACCGACAGCCGAGTGATTCAAATTGTACGGGAAATATATCGATTTCGTATATTAGTTAGAAATTGATGTAAATGATACAAGTGTCATAAATAATGCTTGAATTACCTCTGCCGTGTCCTGTGTCTACTGTCTGGGGTGATTTGGGCGACTTACGACTGATTTTCATTGTGAAGAGCTTCTAATGAGGACTAGAATGCAAGAGAGAACGTTTCAAAACGACCTCTGCTCGAACCCCAATAAATTCCAGCAAAAACATTAGATCGCCAGAAACTCCACTCAGTACAACCGTGAATAAACGTACTAACCGTAGTTCGACATTTGGAGTCGAGAGAAATGATTCTAGTGGTCAAAAGAACCGAATTTTCCAACTCATTCGACGGCTCCGGACCGTGTCCCTACGGTTTCTCGACATGTGTGTGACACCGACCGTTGGAGATTACGGCTTGGCAACCGCACCAACATGACAATGGGAGGCACAGCTTTCTAAAAAGCACGTGACTCAGTGTCTCATATATCTTATGTCAGCTCAAATCGATGAGTTAATGCGGCTTCAAAAATATTTTGCGAGCAGAACATGAACTGGAGTCCCAACACTCGTAGAATTTGTAATTTATGTAACTTTTCTTCCTGCTGTAAAACGTTTGAATGTAAATAAAGTTTTGTTGTTGTTGAACTTGGATCGTGGAAGATGGTTGGCTTGCAGCCTGATTAATAATCATCTGCTTGTGCGATAGTCAGATTCATCGCAGCCGATATTGCGCTCTGGCGTTTGAGCGGGACAGCGCGACGAACCAGGAACAAAACAGAAAAAATTCGCAGTTATCTGATTACAATGGCCCTGGATGCAACTCGTGGAGTGATCGGCTTCGAATTCAAAGGAAATTTATTTCCGCAGGAAATAATTAACAGTTATACAACGAGCTTGAGTTTTGTAAATCGTCATTGAACTACACGGAAATGGCGCTATATAAATGTTTTATTATTATTATTATTATTATTATTATTATTATATGATTTTCTATTATACAAATTGTAGGATGACAATTTTCAGAAATTCCAATGCGTGGAAACAAATTGAAATACATAAAAAAACCTTAGAATTTACAGTAAGTTGTAAATTTTATGAGATATAAACTACAGAAATTGTGAAATTTCAAATTATATTTTTTATTCAGTTTTTCCTGCCTTTTTTGTTTTTTTCTTGTATAACTGGGTAATTAGACAGTACAAATGTCCAGATGCTTTACTTACTCTTGGCGTTCTCATGTTGGCTGGAGGATGGCTGAAGATGACATTTCGAGCTGTCTTTGGATCTTCTATTAACAACACCATTTCAATTCCAGCCTGAGTAACAGAATCAATTCATACACCTATTATAATTACAATTATTCCTAGAACACATATTTTGCAATGGCAATTACGTTTTTAGTCCATGCATAAATCCTGGTAATTCATGGCTACAATAGTGAATAATAAAATAATTTATTCCACCCCATGTTAATAAAACCACCACAAAAATCGGGTAAATTTAATGCCTACCATACTACAGTATTGACATATTGTCAAAAACGTAACTTGTAAATTGTTTTAAATTGTTTTTTTCATATTTTTATAACTTATAGATCTGGCTTTGCTAAGGTCAATTCTGGTGTTTTTAATTAATATCAAATCAATTAAAGCGATTTATCACATCATCGAGAAATCTACGATGGCTGCCATGAAATCCAAGATGGTGTCTTTGTGATGTTACATGACATCATAATTACAATTTCCAATTACCAAAGTGTACATCGTGGATTAATTAACTAGTCTACCAATTACGGCTTTGTTACCATTTATAATACGGATGTTAAAGAGGAGGGCCCAATAGCCCATCCCTCCCCCTGGCAGTCTCAGTGAGGCCAAAAAAGCCCAGTATTGGTAGGGGTAACTCTGGTTTCTGTAGCATCATGCGGCTGAGAGTATTATTACTTTCCCCCTCCCTTGAAGGGATGCATGTCCACTCTAGGCTTACATGGTAGCATTTAAGCCTGGTTTTCACGAGCGACACAAGGAACGGAAGCACAAGTGGAAGAGCTCTTACGTCAGTTATGTCATCATGAAAACAGGATGGACACAAGCACGGCAAAGTCGGAAGAGAAAACACAAGAATGAAGCAACTTTCTTTATGCTTGCGCTTCCATCAATTATCTTTCTTGTGAAAACAGCACACAAATCAGACGCAAGGAAGGTTTGACAGTTGTTTGTTTTTTCCCCTTGCATCTGCATTGTATTCTGTTTTCACGGTGACATAAACGACGGAAGCTCAATGGAATCAGAAACGGAGACAGAAAAAAAATAAACTTTCCATTCCTCCCATCTCTGCTTCCGTCTATCTTTTGTCACCTTAAATGCTTGTGTCAAGCTGTTCGGCTTGCACTTCTGTTCCTTACATCGCAGGTGAAAAACAGGCTTAAGTCAAGTTTGTCCACCAACAATTTGACAGTCACCCATTTATAAAACTTGGTGAAGAGAACTGTATAGCTCACCTGGTCAATTAGGCAGTTTGCTACAACCGGATTGTCAATTACTAACATGTCAAGGATTGAGGGATAGTCACATCTGGGCCGCTGAAGCCAACAACCAAAACAAAAAATTTAAAATCACAGTTCTATGAAACAACACAACATCTGGATCTACAATGCAATAAACTAACTGATAATCAAACCTCCAAGTACAGAGATGTTCAGCATCATAGTTGGAGAGTAGAGAGGAGTTCTGGCTATCTAGTAATATGTTCTAAAAACTGGAGAAGAGTTTTTAAGTGTTTGTGCCAGAGATTTCCTGAGACAGTAGAGTGTTCTATGTTCTGCAGGCCCTACTGAAAAAAGACTGCCGAAATGTTATGGTACTACATGTACACTTTCAAGGTCGAAAATAATTTACGTCAGGGTTGCTGCTAGATCTCATTGCCCTGGAAAAAGTCACAGCAATTGGTATGTCCTTGGAGATGCTAACATTTCCATTTAAGGTCTTGTAAACGAATAACAAATCTAAATATTGGTGCTAGTATCCATTCAATTCGTTTGATTAATTGACTTATGGGGATTACACTTGTGTTGTGTTGTGTTGTGTTGCAGAAGGTTGGTGCATACAACGGCAATATAGAGAGTATGTCAGGTCCTCTGTTTCTTTGTCTGTAGCACTTCTGGACAAGAATCCAAGCAGTAGTCACGAGTGAGCTTCTGCTAGGTTAAATCTCTGGTGACCCAAATGCTAAGGTCTTTGTGTTCGTTAGTAATTGACAAGGCCTTGTCTTGATACATGTATCTCATTTGCAATATTTGTTATTAATAAGATTAATACTTACATTTGCTGTTACATCGTGGACGCGGTCCTACCACACAAAGAATACAAATAATCATAAGAACACAAATCGAAGGACCTCAAATTGTAACGGGTTACTGTGGTAGAAAGTAAAAACTAGGTGACAATAAACCATGAAGGAGTGTGGATGGTTAAACTGGAGAAGACAAAACAGATATTTCAAACTCCCAGTCTAGCAAAACACGTTTAAGGATGCCTACATACATGTATATTCACTGTCGGTATTGTGCTCTCCTATTTAATTAGACACTTATTGGTTCAACCAAATTCAGCTACTGTAAGTATTGTTAGTAATAAGAATCATTTTATTGCTCCTTGTAAGCTTTGGAACTTATGTTTCATGATTGTAAATTAAGGTATTTTCCTGCAACTAGCTGTGATATGCCACCTTTAAAGTAATTCCTCTGGCTACTTTATATAACATTCTGCTACAAGGTATAATTATGTGAAAACATGCTGACAAACTGTTATTATGAATTGAAACTGACCTGGAATCTGCTATTAATAATAGTTGGAACGTTCCTTCCACACAATGGCTTCATCATTTGTTGAAGGAGTTGTTGATCATGTGCATCATGACAACAGTAAGCTAATACGAGATTCTTCAGGCAACTTTCCACAGCAAGAGCCCAGCGATCATCTTTCATCCTGATGTAGGCACCTATTAAACATGATCATCTGTCAGTGTAAACATCTATAAATACGAGTGTAAAAATTTATTAGCACCTGTAAAATGTATGTTTTGAAAGCTGCCAAAGTTTCTAAATTGCATGGTTTATTGGAAGGTGTTACACGCATAACATCGATGTGCAAGTGTCTCAAAATGTAACCTGTTCTGCATGGTCTCTAGTGCTTATGCCTTTTAAAAAAATACCGAAGAGAATTAGAAAACTGCACCCCAGCTAATCAGAAAGTGCATTAAATTTGTTTTATTCTATATAAAAGGAAAATGTAAAATGGCTCTATTAAACAATCTGCAATAATATCTTACCAATGGGTCCCACTGGTGTTTGATGAAATTTTCCTCTCCTCGCTGCGGCTTCAACTCTCTGTATCAACTCTGGAACCCAGGATCCATACAAACTGAATCTGTTGCTCTTGCTTCCTTGGAGATTTCTCAAATTTCGTTGAATCTGTTCTGTGTGACGGTGAGCATCTTGCTTTTCAGTTCTGTGAGAAGAGAAGTCTTAAATGTACCATATTAATTAAAAACAAAAAAACAGGAAGGAATTACATATGAGAAAACTTGGGGATGACTTAATTAAATATTCCATTAATGTGGACATTGACCTATGGGTTAACGTTCAAGTCTAAACTCGTGTTAGGAGTATGTTGCAAGACAGTCATGAATGATGAAATGAAATGATTTTCGCAGTAATATACGCAATTTAAGCAATTGCGAAATAGAAGCCTGAAAAAAAAATTTTCAGGACTTCAACGGGATTCGAACCCGTGACCTCTGCGATACCAGTGCAGTGCTCTACCAACTGAGCTATGAAGC
>JANVCJ010091294.1:0-10357 GCA_026413505.1 Epizoanthus ramosus
TCAAAACAATGTTGAAAGAAACAAAAATAAATACAAATGAGCCATATAATAAAAATCTTAATAACCTCGTTTGCTCGATCTGCCCGGGAGAATATTTTGCCCGTCTATACAATGAAAGACCTCTGGAAAAATATTCTCCCGGACAGACCTCGCACTCGGTTATTAAGATGTTTATATTATATGGGAAGCTGAATTCCCAGGTCTGTAACTAAATCCTTGTGTTGTGATTGGCTGAAAGTCAGGCCTGTATTTTACCATACAGACCTTTCGCTATACGTACTTGTGGGCCTGCAACTCGAATGTTTGTTTTGCAAACAATTCATAAGCAAGAGAAAAGCCGTATAATAAAAATCTTAATAACATTGTTTGGTCAGTCTGTACAGGAGAATATTTTGCTCTCGGTCTGTCACACAGACCTCGCTTTGCTCAGTCTGTACAGCCCAGACCTCGGGCAAAATATTCTCCCACACAGACCTCTGACTCGGTTATTAAGATGTTTTTATTATTACTGTTAATTATTATTACTGTCTTTGTATAGTCTGCTCAAATAACAGTTTGCTTCTGGAACATCCAAAATGTAAAATGTTTACGACACTTGGAGCTAGGTCATTCACTGCAGCTGCTCCACAACTCTGAAACAAACTAGCTGTATCTCTTAAGGCCATGTCACACAAGGCAATTTTCTCTGCAACTTGCAACTGAATACCGTTGCGAAGCCAGTTGCAGAAGAAATTGTGTGTGTAACATCCCCTCTCTGCAACTTGCTATGCAACAAAAATTGCGAAGCAAGTTGCTGAAAATGTCTTCTACTTTTCGCAACGTTGCGAAGCCAGTTTCACTAAAATCATTTAAATTATTCACAGCAGTAGTTTCAGAACTATCACTGAAATTTAAATGTTGGATACTAAACAATTTCTAACAATTGATTTTCCAATTTATTTGTCAATGATACCCAATTAATTGATTATCAAATTCAAAAATTGTGTTATAATTGAGGCTAGCTAGTTTGCAATAGTTTAATAACAATAAATTTGCTTTTTTACAGTCCCTAGAGAGCACTCGGCGCATGTTGCAAATGTCTGAAGAGGTATGACAGTAAGAATTGAAAGATATTTATAGGAAATTAAAAGGGGGAACACTCTAGAAATTGTAAGGGATATTGTTTTTTAAATGGTGTTCCATAAAGTGCCGGTTATATGGCCACTTCCCCCAATCTTGACTGAGAGTTGGAATACAGCTTAGCTGACAGAATCACACTGTCCAACTGAGTATACTTGGCTGACTCCATTTTAAGATGTGCTACAATCTAACAAAGCAGCTGAGTGTAAAGTTAGGGTAACTATTTGCCCTCTAGTTATGATATGTTACATACTCTATGTTGTAAATTGATTTAAAATTCTGCAAAAAACTTCACCTACTCTTGTTATTCGTGACAACAATGGACATCATGCTTGTGACTTGCAAACAGTGAGATCATCTGTATGGACACAAGTTACTCTTACATGTATGTACATGATTGTATTTAGTCATGATTTACAGAAAATGTCCTCTTTGAACACTATTTGATTGATCCAATTATTCCTTGGTCTAACATCATCATCTCCTTCTCCCTGGCTGGGATACGGTCTAACATTAAAGTACCATGTAAAATTACAGATTGAAACTTAAAAATTCAATTTATTTTAGAGTCAAGATGTTGGCATAAAGACGTTAGTTATGCTTGATGAGCAAGGGGAACAGTTGGACAGAATAGATGAAAATCTTGATCAGATCAATGCAGACATGAAAGAGGCTGAAAAGAACTTGACAGGACTGGAAAAGTGCTGTGGGCTTTGTGTTTGCCCATGTAGAAAGTATGTGCTTATGTTGCTGTTATTAATTAATATTAATCTATAGATAACTATTTCAGTCTGCTGAAGTTTCCATGATTCTAGTCTAAGGGACTGGTCACTATTAATAATAATTTAAGATAGGGGTGTTGAAGGATTTTAAGGGGGAGTTTCACCAAAATTTGTTACACACATTTATTACATGTAGTAAAATTTGTTACATGTAGTACATATATGCAAGAGGGGAAAATAATTAAATAAAAATAGGATTCAGTCTGCATATTTTAATGGTAAATTATCCATAATTACAAACAGAATATAAACCCAAAACTTGAAAAAAAATTCATCTACATGTAGAATATTCTCCCTTCAGGATGAAAAACTTAACATACATGTAGCATTTTTGTTGAATTACCAAATAACGTACTGTCTTGCAGAGTTTATTGTTAAAATGTTCATTAGAATTCCAACTGATATACTAACAGTACATGTACAATGTAGTTATACATTAGGCATTGGGTTCCCACACTCCTTGAAGATCCTGTATTTTTCAAGTGCTTAAATTTGAAAGTCAAAGTCATCTCAATCTACAGTGGTCTCAAAAGACCTTTTAGTTACTTTTCTAAGTACAATTAGCTGCCAACAAGAATGTTGTTGAGATTGCAGTACAGTAATTGATATCACAAAATATTAAGTTCCTCAGCATAATTTGCATAATTTTAAATACATGTACACGTACACATACACGTACACATACACGTACACATACACATATATGGTACATGTACATGTAGACACGAGCCTCAGGACTGTGACAGGTTAGGTGTTGATTTTAAATGTTTCTTCTACAACTGAGTACAACTGAATACTATACATGTACCTTAATTGAGTGTTCTTGAGAAATCCATTAATTTGGTTTTTAGTTTTAAAAGAGCGATTCTCCCTGACTCAGCTTCAAATATATTCCATACAATTATGTTATCTTATGGTAAAAAGGATTTTTTGGAGTCTTTTCCTTTTAAGGACCCCAGTTATTGGAATTGTGAGTAATATTATTAGCATCATTCACTAGTTTTGCAGTGCTATCCCAGGCAGCTGTACTGCACATAGTAGGAAATATGAACTCATATTGATTATTATAATCCACTACTACAGTAGTTGTAACCCATGTCTAATTATTTTGTAAAAACTTGCATTTCGGGTTCAATTTCAGTGGAATGACCTCAAACTATTCTTTTTAGGGCAAAAAGTTTCGAGAAAAGTGATAATTACAAGAAGGCTTTCAAGAGTAATGATGATGGCGTTGTTACATCACAACCAGGTCAGTAAACTTATTTGATAGTATGTAATGTACAGCCAGTAAAATTAGCAAGATGGTTGTACCTGCTCTATGCAGGTTGATATTATAATGGAAAACCTTGAGATTTAAGTTCAGAATGATCTCCATAATTTTTCATTTTTTGAAATATAATTTATTAAAAAATAGTTTAATATGTAGCAAGCTGTTTGTGAATTTACATCTACATCTGAGGTTTATTTAATGTACAGGTGTAAAGTATGCAACAGATGGAAGGGGTGCACCTGTAGCACAATCAGGTTATGTTCAGAGGTAAGAAAACTTCCAGTTAAATATATATCGTTTTTCTTATAGATTTTTATGTGATTTTTGCGTGAGCTGGTTCAGAAGTTCGTTTTTCCTTCTGGATTTTCATATGATAAAAAGAAACTTACATGGCTGTGTGAAGATACAACTTTTCCCTTTTCGTGTCCAATTTTGCAACACACTCGTTCGCTATGCTCACTCGTGTGTTACTACATTCGACACTCAAAGATAAAACCCATATCTTCGCACAGCCCTGTAAACTCCTCTATACATGTATATCCTATAGTCAACAATTGTGGACAGTCGTTTGTGCACACAGATTTAAGTAAGCACAATTATTAATAATTATGTGTCAGAAATAAATATATTTAATATATATTTTACTATCATCATTTTTGTGTGAACAAAACACAGAAACTTTCTACTAATTAAAAACAATAATAATTATACAACTCAGTTTCGTTTTATATTAATGATAATCCACTCGGCTTTGCCTCATGGATTAATTAAAAGCAATATAAAATGGCTGCCAGTGTCTATAAACTGTGATATAAGCATGCCAAAAGTTACAGACCACAAGAGAAGTTTAAGAGGCGGAGTCTTGTAGAGTTTCTAAGCCCTAACCTTGTAGAGTTTAATATCTACTATATAGAAAGATGTATGTTGTTTTTATTGATATTTATGTGTATCTAGGGGTATTGCAGACTAAAATATAATTTTTGCATAGAACCACCCCATCCACTGACCCTTGCTTACAATTATAATGATTTCAGAACATAAGTACTGTTTGACTGATACAATGTTTCTTTTCATACAGAATAACAAATGATGCACGGGAAGACGAAATGGATGAAAACCTTGGGTTAGATACATTTATTAATAATTATTGCAATTGCTATAATAATTGCAGCTAGTTTTTACTTTAATAATATTGTATAGTCTTCCAACGAAAGCTATTTTTTTTGTATTAGTATGCATAGGCTCGTGTATTTATTCAACAACAGCACAAAAACTACGGACATTTTAGACTTCCTGTTGTGTTTTCCAAATATTTGTGGTGATTCGTAGTACTTTTCCTTCAATTTTCGCCAGAATCTCAAGCAATTATTTCCTTGCAATTGCAATACTACAATTGGCCCTGCTACACGTTGCTCATGCAACGTGAGTAGCAACGGCACATGGCGAAAACACTGCACCATGTACCTCTCTCTCTCTCTCTCTCCCCCCCTGCAATGGCAAGATAACTCCGAGACAAGTTACTACCACAATTTTAGAAAGTAAAACGCGTTTGTACTTCGTGCAACGATTCCTGGAAACGTGTCGAACGATTTTCACCATTGATATGGGTGTTAAACGTCGTAATGGTATATGTTATTGCAAGAAATGTTGCAGGAAAAATAACACCGTATAACGTGGCGCTTGACATGTTAGGAATAGACAATACGGGTATTCTTTGGAATTTTGGGAACACAACACCGAGACAAATCTCGATAGAGTTTAAACGCGTTTGCAATATTCCTTTGCGTTTTGTCCCCAAAGTCCCAAAGAATACCACCAATGCAGTTAGCATTTATTTTCGAACAGGTTCTGTTACTAACCGGCAAGGGCCATTCAGGAGTGGGTTTTGCAGCTTTGTCGGTGCCACCGGGAGCCTTTGCTGCTCTCTCTCTCTCCTCGGCCGCCCTGAGAGCTTCCTCCTCCGCCTTCCTCTTGGCCTCCTCTTCCTCTGCTCGCTTCTTCCGCTCCTGTCTCCGCCGAGCAAGCCGATCTTGCAGCTGTAGGAAAGTGCGTAGCTTCAATCAAACACCTTGCAAGTCTTGCAACACTTATAGGAAACTTAGGAATTAACTTGTATAACCTTTGATGATTTTTTATGATGTTATTTGACTATTTCAGCAATTTTATTTTCTGCCAAATGTCCTTTTGGACAGAAAAATCAAAATCTCACGACTTTTCCATGACAAACCCTGGTCTAAAAATATGACAATGCAACTCAATGAGTTTCTTTACTTTTTCAGTTTTCTTTCATACGCCTGCCCCGATTTTCATGTGCAATTTGCAGGTGGGAAACAATAAAAGAGCCGCATCCCCCGCTGGCTAATGGTTTGTGTTGATTCCTGAGACTGATTTCGACGGTACGATTGTCTTCTACGACCGTCGTAAACGACAATCGTAAAGTGATTCGCAAGGTACGTGTGTGCACGGAGTGAACAAAAGTTAGTTGAGATAAGTAACAACAACATGGTAATCGTTGAATATTATACTTAAACTATTAAACTATTAAACTAATTCCATGCATATAGACTAAACAAAATACAAACGGCGTAGAATACGACAAGTAAACATCATACGCCACTGATAGCACGTGACCACGCCATCTCACCGTGTCCTTCTGTGCATCTTTCTTGAGCATGGTCTTTTCTCTCATGAGCGCAAACTGTCTCTCGGCCATCGTCACGATAGAGGCAGCCATGTCCTCCTCGTACTGTGCCTCCTCACGCTTCTGTCGCCTCCTTTCGAGCTTCTCCTGAACCATCCGCCGCTGGCGCTCACCTGCAGCCACCATGGCCTGAAGAACAAACGAGAAATGAGTTGTTTGTGTGCGGGAATAAATGCCACCTTGGATGCGGAATAAAACAGTACAAGAAACTAGGCAGTTTCATGACGAGATATTCTAGTCAATGAGAGCCTGAGACAGAAATACACAATATTTCGGTTTATTACTAAACCAGCGTCAGGTGTAAGATAAGTACTTCCTCCTTCCCATAGTTCTTATTTTATTTCCCGTGTGTTGTCATACATCTTTTCACTTCACTGCAGCTTTTCATTCATATAGCTGTTCACAGCCCGCAAATTTCCTAATTTCATATCTATTTTTTACATATATTAATAGAGAGGAAGGGTTTGGCATAAAGTATCGGTACATTTACACAGACAAGTATAAGTAATTGGCACTCTTTGCATTGGTCCATTTCCTAATATGCCACGGAGAATGTTTGGACAAGAGAGATTTAAAACTAAAGTTGTATTTTTCTCACGTGTGAGTGTAGAAATTTCCATATTTCGCTTACATAAAATTAAATTAAATTTCTAGTTTACAAAATGAGTGCCCATTTATTTGTGTCTTCATATCTAATTTCAAAAAGGAATTTGTTTGTTGGACTAAGAATTTTGTGAAGAAGCTAATAGCTGAAAGCCTCAGCGAAGGAGAGAGTGATCCAACAAAGTCCAAACTCCAATGTACATCTTCCAACAAGTTGTTCGAACGGTTAGTCCAACATCATCCAACATTGTTGAACGCAATATGCTGGAGCCGTTGGAACACCTTGTGGGCGATGTTGGATCAAGTTTAAATTGGTTCAAATTTCCCATCCAACATCGTCTGACAACATTTATTTTGTTCTCGTATTTGATGAATCACTTCTTTCATAGAATAATAACTACGGGGAGTTTGAAATTTGTCAGGTTTGTTTTGAGAATATTTTTAGATCTGACACCATACTACTAAACTTCTTTACCGATTTCGAAAGCAAAATTATTCATATTGTCTGTGTATGTGTTTCGCAAAGACATGGTGAAGCAGTTTGGACATATTATATTCTGCCAATATCATTAAATGCATTAGTGCACGTTTATTTCTGACTGTATATTATTAGGAATCTGCTTCTGAACATGTTTATTTACAAACTGAGTAAACAAATGCAACAGACGGCGATCTTACACGGCTGTGCGAAGGTACGGCTTTTATCTTCAAGTGTCGAATGTAGTAACACACGAGTGAGCGCAGCGAATAAGTTTGTTGCAAAATTCGACACGAGAAGATAAAAACCATATCTTCAAACAGCCATGTAAGTTCGTTTTATCATACGAAAATCCACAAGCAAAAACGAACTTCTGAGCCAGCGAACAAAACATTCAGTTGACTTTGTTAAAAAAATTATAAAACGATCGACGATATTTTATATGTACAAAGATACGACTTTTATCAACACTCTTAATACCAGGTATCTTATGGATTTTTATATGATAAAATACTCTATATATCTTATTTGACGGTTTTGTTACCATACATAACTGAATGGCGACCAGTGAATTTCGTTTGAACCGTATTAGGATGTTATAGTGCTGGCGGCAATAGAACTACCTGTAAAAGAGTGTAGAAAATGTTCGAAAATCATATTCGACAGTGCTCAGAAAATCTTTGCAAGAATTTGTAAAATCCTCGGCAAATTTCGGAAAGTATTCGCTTAATCTTCAGACAGATTCGTTAAATTTTGGAAAACTTGGGAACGTGTTCAAAAATGTTCGAATATTATTGCGAAATGCTCAGAGAAGCTCTACTTCCATGTTCATGATGTGTATTACAATAGCGCAAGTGTATATTTATCGTGAGAAATTACAAATAGCATAAGATAACGTTAAAATTGGGAGTAATTCGTCAGTATTATCTAGGTAAACTATTCATTACTGTATCTTTGTCACTCGGTTACACAGGTTCCATCGAGGGTCTATACACGTACAGTGAATGTAAATGTATGTAGTTCTAGACGCTCCAACTGCTATAAAATATGGAAGATGCATTACCCAACTTCAACATAGCCTGGCCTCAAATTTCAGCCGTAGGTTTTCAGCCCTAGGTTTCTTGGTGCGATCATGACCCTGGCAGCTGAGATGGCAACAGACAGACTGACTCGTCAAACCATTCACAGCAGACATCGTGCTTTCACCACTGACTAGCACAGTTCCAAGCACGGTGGCAATACAAACATCGTACCAAGCTTGATTAGTTTCAGTTTTGTCAGTTTGTCCTCTGACCGTGACGCACGTTCAAAATCACCACAGCAGATGTACAACAAACGAATGTCGTGTTTTTATAGTTGAAGAATCGAGTCCCCCCAAACTTCAACAGCCTCCGCTTTTCCAGTGATTCAGTTTATTAAATCACCAATCCACTATGATCGCAAGTATTACAGACTTGTCATGCCAGTAGTTAGTTGCTCATACGCAGTTAGTCCACTAGCAGTAATATTACAGCCGAGACTGTCCAATACACTCTGCCACGTTGCGCCTTCTGCTCGTCATTCTGTCATTCCAATGTCCATCTAGGCTTCTCGCTGAAGGAAGGGCGATTCTGGTGATGAGTGCACAAATACCTGGGCGAGATTATCATAATCGTATGTTCGGTCCGATAATGAGTCCACGATCCTCAGTCCTCCAATGCTCTGTTAACAAATAAACGGTTAAACTACAAGATGCATGCCACAGAGAAGTGACACTATTTCACATGTTATTAGCTTCCCGAACCCGGCGAACCCAAATGGTACATGTACATGTATAAGAATTGCAAGCATGACTTCAGAAATTCACCAGTGCCTCAGATTTTAAGAGATTCAATTTATGTTGACTGATTTTCAAAATTTAGCTTATAACCAACTTTGACTTGCTCTTTCTACCAGATCTGGAATGACGTAAGTGTTATTATACCATAATGTCACTGAGAAGACAACCAACGCACGGCGCAGATGATGTCTCTGCTTGTTTGGAGATCTATATCACGAGCTTTAAGAATTTAGTGTCCTCAACAACAGCTCTGTACAAGGAGGAAGTGTTTACACATTACCTGCATTCCGGCAGCAAGTGGCAAGAGATTCAGATCGATTTCCATGAATCCACCTGGTAGAAATGCTCCAAGGCTCTGGGGAATTAATATCACATCCACAAAAATTCAAACAAAATATTCACAGTACATTGGCAGCATAAGATTTAGATTAGATTTAGACTTATCTAGAGTGTTGGGACTATTCTCAATTATTGCAGCCGATGGAGCTGAATTGCAAAAGGCCTAGCTCATGAGATTAAAATGAAAGCATGTACAATGTATAGATATGACATAGACAATAGAAATGCTTGCAAAGGATATTGCACGCAATCGAGCCTTTATATATCTTTGAGAGTGTTGTGGGTGTTGGCGATACAGCTGATCTCTCCTTACCTTTCCAGATGTGCCACACCACATCAGCTCCCCATCCTTCCTCTTCGTCATCAGCAGTTTCAGATCCATCTTACGATCACTGTACATAAAGGAAAATAGTTTGCAGTGAGTAATAGAATCTTGGGATTGTAGACATACAACCCGGCATCATACTAATGGAATTTTGTCAGTTCACGGTCAATGCATGATCGACACATGGACGACATAGTTTCTAGAGCGAGTTACAGTCGGGTGTGGATTATTTACTGAATATTGGATTTGTTCAACTACAAGTTGATAGAGTATGTTGCCGTTGTGAAATTGTGGGTATTCTGATTTGGTGGATTACCGTATATTTTAATTACGCATATGAATCGAAACAAACAAGATACAAACTAACCTTGTATTTGTCAGCTTCAACACCACTGGAAATCTTCTTTCCACGGGAACAGCATCTGGTACTTTCAGGACTTCCATTTTAATCTCAACTGCCGCTGGTACCTAGTGCAAGTGGAAACTTGAACCTGTTTACGTTTGTGGCATTAACTTTAACTTCTGATGTATTTCCAGCTACTGAATCACAAAGTTCTACTAAATCACCACTCAAAATCTTCCTTACTCATTTACTCGGGTAACAGTTTTTGTTGATGACTTGCCATTAGCTGACTCAGTTGTTGCGACAATGACGAAGACAGCATCGACAGGACTTTCACCTCTTACTTACAGTATCAATAAGGCGTAAGTTTCAACTTGTGATGTGTCTAAAAGGTAGACCCTTGTGGCTGCATTATAAGATACACTTATGTGACGTATGTGAACAAAAGATGAACAAAAGGTAGCTGGCATAACAGTAATGCATGACAAACCTGTGTTTTTACTTTAAAGTGTATATAGTCCCCAGACAGTTTCTACTGATTTTGCATTTCAAAAGCCTATTAATTCGAATAGAAACTA
>JANVCJ010091305.1:0-10356 GCA_026413505.1 Epizoanthus ramosus
AGTACTGATTTATTTATAAACTATGACTACGGTCGAAAAATGAAAAATAAGAGAAATAAGACAAAAAATAAGACACAGACAAAAAAAAAATATTAGTATTACAATTAGAAACATCTATTTTAAGTTAATCCATATCAAAAACTATATATAGGGTCATCCAAAAGAAAAAAATATATATATCATTACACAGTTTGGATCAAACAAGACTAATATGATGAGAGGATCATACATTTCAACTTTCTTTTGAATAAGTGCTTGCTTAGCTGTTTTATATTTTCTTCAATTGAATTCCAAATTTTAGCTCCCAAATATCTCAGGTTAAATTTGCCATAATTTGTTCTTATTTGTGGAATATGTAGAGAAGACCTGGAAGCAAGTCTTGTATTGTGCGAGTGAATTCTATATATTGGTTTAAAGAAATCATCAAATATAGGTGGGAGAGATTTTTCATGATACTGATACATAAGTAGAGCATTCTGGAAAAATAAAAGATCAGTAAATTTTAGAATATTTAGAGATTTAAATAGAGGACTAGTGTGATCATCAAATTTCGAGTGTGTCATAATTCTGATAGCTCTCTTTTGAAGTGTGAAGCAAGACAAGATAAAGTTACAAGAGATAGAGTCAAGTGTGATGGAGGATGTTCTGAACTACCTGTACACAGGTGAAATAACGCTTACGAGCAAGAACGACCGAGAGCTCCTGCAAGCTGCTGACTTTCTACTTTTGCAGGAATTGAAAAGAATGGCTGCGCGTTTTATCGAGTCTCAATAATATTATGTGTTGAAAACTGTGTCGAAATTTATGCCTTGTCTTACGTGCACAGTTGTGAAGAGCTCAAGACATATGCACTTGAAATGATTCACGGGAACTTTGAAGTCTTCAGAAAGACAGAAGCTTTTTTTCTGTTGAACTCTGCCCAGCTCAGTGACATCGTCAGCAGTGTTGATCTGGTTGTGGAAAAGGAAGAGATTGTGTATGAAACATTACTGAGGTGGGTTGGAGAGCAGAATGGCAGGGAAAAGGATTTTCCTTCTCTGTTCTCACACATCCGTTTGAATTCAGTGGACAAGGATTATATTGAAACAAGAATTGAAGGAAATGAGTTATTGAACCAGTCCACAGTGCATAAAAGCAGCAATGCTACCCAACAGCAGAAACGCAAGTGTGCCAGTGCCACCAGGCAAGGAATTTTCTTGAAGGACAACAACTGTAATAATATGTTAATTTTTGTCCCAGAGGAAAACCAGTGGTACCAGAATCAAATACAAGATGGTAATCAACTACCAAAATTCAGCATCCTGAATTTACTTGTACCACATGGAGAAGAGATCCTTGAGCTGGGTAAAGATCTTGGAGATTCTGGCAAGTCTTCTGTCAGTGTCATCAACGTAAATCACACTGTGTCAACATGTGTTGAAATTTTACCACCTACTCCAGTCAGTGCATATGGTGCTGTTGAACTTGATAGCTACTTATACATTATTGGTGGGCATAGCAGAGACTCATTATGTATTGCAGATGTCCAAAGATTTGATCTTGCACATAGAACATGGAGTCTGCTCTCTCATATGTCTAACAAGCGGAACTGTCACTTAGCAGTGAGTGATGGAGAGTGTATTTATGCAATCGGAGGTCGTGATGAGACTGACAAATTGTTAGTCGCTGTTGAGCGTTATAACCCTGTCACTGACTATTGGACAAGCCTTTCACCTATGCCCAGTGGAAGGTGCTTTCCAAAGGCTGTTGCTACTAAGAACTATGTTCTCGTGTTTGATGGTATTGATGATAATTCTGAAGATGTTGACACCTGGGTGATTTACAGCACACAGGATGACATCTGGTATGATGTAACAGAGTGGAGATTTAAAGACCATAGTTGGTTTGTGGACACAGCTCTCATTGTTGATCAAAGAATCTTCTTGGGATGTAGTAATGCAGATTGCACTGGCTTTTGTTTTGTCTCCTCGGATATTTGTACTGGTAAATGGCAAATGACAAAACCTGTGAAGATGCCAGATTATGACCACCCGGATAACTTGACATTTGCTAATGGCCCAGTGGATTTCAGCAGAAATGTAAACCATTGGTTACTGGTACTTGATGAATAAACACATTTTAATATGATAGCATTTTCAGCCACAGAGAAGGCTGGTGCAAGTTATTATTATGCTGAATGAGAGTCTCCTTTCATGAGCAGAATGCCAAGTTTGGTTACACATTGGAAATTAGTGTGCAAACATTCATTGTAATGTAAATGTTTTCAGTCAATTGAGAACAAAGTACAAGACATTTAGCTAGCAGAGAAATGCTTATACTTTCAGTGAAATGTTGTGTGACATGTGTTTTAAACAAAACTAATTTGTTAGGTTTAGTGGCAAATTCTAGTAAATTACTAAAGTGAATTGCATGTATCAATGATTGACAGTAATCTTCATCTGGTAAATTTACACTATTTTGCAGTATATGTTCTTGGAAAATGTTGATGTGTCCTATGCCAAAATAGTTCAACAAGTGCCCATCAATTAAGATAATGAATAAACTGGGTTGATATTAAATTAGTGTTTGTGTTGTGTTATGTATAAGCTGATACAACGTAAGGCCAGTTATTTTTTCACCATAATAAATTGTGTTTCACAAAATATACCTGCGGACAGAATATCATGTACTGTGATTTATTCTTCCAGTAAAACATGTTTGCCTGTCATACATGTACATATAATTTTATTAAACATTTCAGTTTTGTTTGTACACTTATTTTCCTTATTAACACTAGAGACTATTTAATGCTATTTTACCCATGCATATTTATTCATGTTCCAGTTCATTGATTATGAGGGAGTAAAATTTGAAAGAGCCCTCGGGCTTCTTGAATGAGAGAAAACTGAGCTACAGGGACTCAATTCACGTGGGGAGCTGGGTCGTATTGATGTAATTGCAGGCTTCTGCCAGACATACATCCAACTGCTTGCTCAATAAGTCTGTCAGTGACTCAGCATTTTTTCCAAACATTTTCTGAAGAATCTGTACAGATTTCACAATTCCATAGTTGTGATAGTCCATGTTGTGTATTAGTCAAATCAAACCTTTAACATTGTTTAATTTTAATGGAGGACCAGTAGAAAGCAGCTGCTTCAAGTCATTTGAGATGGTTGCAAGCCATTGCATTTGAATGGCTGAGTTTATTATTTATGCTTTGTATTTGATACTGCTATTTATGCTGATCAGAGCAATAGCTGAATAATCTTTGGACTGCTCAAAACACCTACCAAAGAACTCTTGGAGGACACTTCAGTTCCACTAAATGCTGTAAAATTGCAGAAATGTGGAGGTAAGCACCGATGTTTATGTGACATTCAGTTTGTCTCTCTTTGAACGCTTTGTCAGCCTAGGGGCCTGTACGACTTGATAGAACAGGCAGCAGAGTACTCTATTCAATATTCATGTGGCCCTCAACCACAACACTGAGATCACTAGGTACCTAGTGCGTGTCTGGGTTCTTTAAGTCCCCTAGGCAGATGGTGTTTCAGGAGACTGGGCCAACAGTATAACTTCGCTGTCCATGGGCAAATGAACAAACAATACTAGCTCACTTACTACCTTGAATGGATGCCAACTATTAGTATTGTCTTGCATTCATTTTCCTAGGATGCACTGCGATGAACCATTCACATACCCTCCCTTCTGTCGATGGGAATTGTTGCTAGTCCAATGTACAGTCACATTTATGGGTTAAAAAACTAGTCCACCTCCCTCTCCTGTAATTGATATGACATCTGATGACAACCATATGCTTGCCATTTTTCTATTTTATGGAAAATGATTATGCAGTGATTATAATTGTAAAATCCACTAAATTGATCCAGATTAATTAAAATATGTAGTCACATTTATAGGTTAAAAAACCATGTAAGACCACAGAAACTAACCTAAAGAAGGCATTTATGAATGTAAAACCTGCTGCAAATTTAGTTATACTGACATGCTTGTCAAAACTTGGCGGGCATGGCAACACCAAGTCCATAGTGCAGAAAATCCAACAGTAAAATGCCTCGCGATGCAGTTTAGGAAAATACATCAAACTTTGATGCACATTACTTGAATAGCACAAGTTATGTAAAGCTCAAGAAGTTGGAACAGGTACTTGCTCCCCTCCCCCCCCCCCCAGCCAGATAAGGTGAAAAGAGCAAACTTCAAGAGCATGGAGATAAGTCGCCCAGTCATGTCTGCTGCTTTGTCATGCCAGTATTTTCTACAAGAGCCAGGAGCCATCAAAGTTTGCTATTCTGGTTGTTTGTGCTACTTTACATCCAAACTACTTGTTTAGCTATGTAAAAGATGTTGACACCCTGCCATCTTTGGAGACCCAGGGACCAAACCATCAGGTGGCAATAAAACAGGGTGCTCCAAGGATGGCACCCTGCTAAATCAGTCGCCTCGTGTTGGCTGCACAATGGATTTGGCCTGAATTCACAACAAATTTCGATCAGGTCCATTGTGCTCTCAAGTGTCTGAAATAGCAGGTTTGCACATTCACAGGAAGGGACTCTGCTATAAAAGGGATGGGGAGGTGTAAATAATTTTTTTGGGTTTGAGATTCACAAATTGGGTAATGACTAATCCGACAACAGAACTGTCACGATATATTTTATTACTAATGTGCTATATGAAATCGGTGCATTTTCTCGTAAGCTGCCTGTCAATCTCTGTACTGAGCTAACAAGCACCTTGACATTTACAACTTATAGGGGGGGGGGTGAAAGGGTCTTCGGATCGACGGATTTGGCCAAAAAATCAGTTTGAATTTCGGATTTCAACAAAAACTTCAGCGGATTTGCGGATCTAAAAAATGTAATGGATTTGAAGTTTGCCAAAAATGGTCAGCGGATTTCGGATCAGCAGATTTGCACATCTTTTTTATGCTACAGATCGGTTATCTTGTTTAGGCCAAACACATTTCGGATTTGACTTGAAAAATTCTCCGGATCAGCAGATTTTCCATGAAATTTGCGCGGATCGGCGGATCTGATATCCCCTTTCACCTCCCCCCCTTATAGGACAGGATTGCCTGCCAGTGCATGTGGGAATGCAGGGGTCTTCTGATCACATAGTAACTTTATGATGCAATGTGTACAATTACTGATGCTAATTAATATATCGAGCTCTTCTATTACAATCTTGGTGCTTCTCCAGTTCCCAACTGCCAAACTGTGGTCACTCTACCAGTCTGATAGATCTACTATAATCCTGTACCATTACATTATAATGTAGACTTATGTGTAAAGATCAAAATCTATACGCTTCGAGTTATAAAATGGGCCATCACCCTCGGTAACCTTGCGCACCCACACACCATCTTTGAAGTAATCCTGCTGTTGCCAGTCCATCATGTCTGTGGAAGAAAATGGTCCATAAACATCAGCTTTTGTTGTGTTTTCCCATTTATATTCCCAGTACACCTGGTCATCATCTTTGGGTGAAGTTTCAGAGCAAGTCTTTGATGCACCAGATTCGCCCTTGTCTCCCTCTTCACCTCCAGTTTCTCTGAATGCTGTTTCCAATGCGTCATCCTCTTCAGCCTCTTGTTGTTTCTCGTCTTCTAACTTCAGTTTGTAAGAAAGTTTCTCATACGTGTCTTGATAAATACTGAAGTCGCCATCTTGCAGAAGTTCGTCTGCTAGTCCTGTCAGTTTTAAAAGTTTCCCTTTATCTTCAGCAGAGGAATCCCCTTCAGACTGATCCTCGTTTTTCAGCTTTTTGGCCTTCCAGCGTGCACTTGCAGATGACTTTTTTGTACCAACCTTCCCCCCTCCGAGCCGTCTTATCGATTTTAATACCGTTTCACCAGGCTTCACAATCTCAAGCATTTGACGCAGAGTGTTTTTCTTGTCTAGGTCAGTATTGTCGATTGCTTCATCCATCATGTCTGAATCTTTGTTTTCACCAAGCTTTTTAATCTTAATCCAGTCCACAGTATCGAGCCATTCATCTCTTATGACCTCCTCTTTCTTCTCAAAATAATTCCCTTCCGAGTCAAAGTAACCATCTTCCATTTCTTCTTTCAAGTTGAATGGGGTGATTTTTATCTCTCCATCCAGGTCAATGGTCGCGTCTTCCTGCCCCTCGATGTCATCAGCCTCCAACATATCGTATTTTTTATTGTCATTTTTTTTCTCGCCATCATCCTCTTCTTCATCGCTGTCAAGCGAGTGTTTTACCTTGAATGTTCTGGAACCCACGCTCTCCTCTTTCTCAAACAACTTTTCTTCTCTTTCATCTGCAAATGCTACTTTTCTCTTGGACATTTTGGTGTTAATCTAGTAAATACACAAACCACATATGTTTCTAGAACGTATTCAAACACATAGAAACAAAATGGCGGCCAGTCGATGTGAAACCGCTGAAGAGAACCATTCTGATTGGTCGAAACTCATTTCATTGTCCAATCAAAATCGCGGAACACAGTATCATCCCCAGTCCCTCCTAGCGTTTACATCATGTCCAACTTTGGCTTCGATTCGGAAGGAGATATAAAAGGCCAGTTACCTTCAGAAAATGCAGACTATAAATGGTTCTTTACAGTTTTGAATGTCTCAAATTTTATTCTGACCCAATTGTGAAAGCTTTGGCGTGAAGATGAATGAAATATTTCGACTGGAAAGCACATAGAAACGGATCCGAGGTAACAATTAACATTCTGTTCCTATTTTGTATTTTGCAGCTTTTGAATGTTGTGGTTTGGAATCATTATTTAACTATAATTTAACATAATTATAATCCAACTTCGTGTTTGTTTCTTTAATATATTATTTACTAACGTTATGATTTGTTTTGGAAGGAGTTATTGTGTTGTGGACTTTGATTTATTTGATTATAAAAAAACTCGTTCACTTTCTGACAGTTCTGTTTCATATCAATCAATAATCATCCAAACTCCATAATGCTCAATTGACCGAAGCCGGTAGCTATAATTTTAATAATTTGAAAGAACTGCAGTTTTCAAGAAGATGTGCTTTGACTTATATTTTTACGTATAAAATGAATGCGTTAAGCAATGATTTCCAATACATGTATTAAAGTGCTTATAAATATGTTGTTATTTCTTTCGATGACACTTTAAAAATGTTCAGCTTATCCTCCAATATTTTTCACAAATTTGATGTCAGCTCTAAGTAGGAAGATATAAATTCCATATTTATTATTATTATATTATATTATTATTAAGATTTTCTTGGAAAGTATGGAAATTCTGGATTGGATATCTGAAACATGTATGCAGTGTACCTGTAGGCTGTACTTCTTTGAGAAGTTCTGAGACACTGATATTTAATCAATAATTTCTTTAAAAATATATAAATAGTCAATAGAGGGTATTATATGGCTGTGTGGAAATATTATTCTTATCTTCAAGTGTTGATAGTGTCCTCATGAGCGAATAAAGTGAACGATTGAGGATATTTTCAATATGAGAAGATTAAATTTGTATCTCCAAGCGGCCATGTAATATTCTGTTTATTATTCACTACCGCTAAGCCATAAAGGTCGAAAATCTTTGGAAAATTTTGGTATTTTTGGAATATTTTCAGAAATGGTCGAAAATGCTTGAAAAAGTATTTTAAACATATTTGGACATCTTTGGAAAACTTCAGATATCTTTGGAAATTTTTGGAAACAACTGAAAGTTGAAGGTCTTGTGCTCCCTTAGGGTTACAACATGGATGCAGTTATTAAATGACTAGGAGATAAAATTATTATTTTTCACATTTTTGGATACAATATTTAAACACGTGGATTATCACTTTTATTCTGCACACAAATCCTGGTAATTTACAGCTTAGTGAATTCTAATTAAAAATAATATACTTTCAAATTCAGGAGCATTATTTCTGGCATGCAGAAAGCAGAGAGTAGATAGATTATTTATATATATATATGATAGGGTTCTTTTTTCTTGTAATTGTTATTAAACAATAGATAGATTATTTATGATAGGTTTTATTATTATTATAACATTAACTATTTTAACTATTTTAGAAATCTGTAAGAGCATCGAGCCTGGAGGATGCTCCTAAAACGTTATTATTGTTATTATTATGCAATAAATAAGTGTGTTGTAGCTATATAGATATACGGGTATGTGCTGCCAAACGGGGTATGAATTTTAGGGTATTATGCTAGAATGGGCTGTCATTTTGTGCAAAAGTTTGATCCATTACTATAACAGGGTGGCAATTTTTAAAAATTTGGGATTTTTTGGCCCTGGAAAGTCAAAATGGCATCAAAATTGAGATAATTTACTCTAGAACGGGGTCGGAATTTTTTTGTTCAGTGGCACATCCCTACCCAAAATTGGAGTCAAGTGACTATCCCCCCTGGGCAAAAATAACAGCAATGAAGACGGGAATTAACATTGAAGTAAGTGTTACACAGTGTCAGGCAAATTCTGGTAGACTAGTTTTTAATGTAGGTTATATTGGTATTAAGCCAATTATGGACTAATCAACTGAAAGTTGATGTTTTGTTCTTTGCTGTGAGGGTGGAAGGTTTGAGCTGACATTTCTAAGGCCCCAGTTGCACTAGAGAGACAAACATTTGAAATGTCGCAGAAAAATTCATCATTGTTCGACTTGTCCCAGTGCAATCGGCTTTTTGGAAATTTGTGTTAAATTTCCGAAACCGACAAAATATCAAAGATTCTGATTGTCAAGTTTTTACTTGACCTGCGTCGAGGCAGGACAATCGAAGACAAACATTCTGAAATTACATCATTGTCTATACAAGATGTCTTCAACTATCTTGTCTGAGACATTTAAAATGTTTGTCTCTATTGTGATTGGGGCCTAAGTGAGATCATTGAATGAGTTTATTTATGGATTTTGATGTTCAAAGGGCTAGCATTCAAATTGTCAGCTCAAACCTTCCTTCTGTTATGCAGTTCAAAACTGTACGTTTTAAAAGGATGGATAAGTAATACTGAAAGATAATGTTATTTACTGTAAAATTACCTTCAGGAAACTCCAACCCAACGTGTAGCTGTCAGTATCATCAAGCAGTACATCAGCTGACATGTAATTGTGCTGGAAATCTTGTCTAGAGCTATCATGGCACAATCATGGCCAAGCAGACCACATCAATGTCAGTTTGAAATTGGCGACACAGAGGTCATAGATACATTGACTCTTGACTTTGGTTCGTATGAGCCAGTGAACAGATGGAAAAGAATGCCAGAGTGTGATGAGTTTGTTGGAGCCAGGTAAAGTATGGGAATTATAAGCAATTATGGTGGATTTACAGAAACAGACCTCCCAATGTCATAAACCCTTGAGCAAACAGGGAGTTTTGCAAAATGAACAGGAAGAAACCTTGAGATTGCAGTAGAAAACTTGGAGATTATCTTAAAAAGTTAAAATGAACAAAATTTAGCACTAATAGACCTTATTTATAATGGCAGATAGGAACATGGAAGTGAGGCTGGACAGTCTAGTCAGGAGTAGTGTGTTGCTTAAGAAATAGAATGAGATGCAGATAATAATGAAATCTGTGAATATAGCCATTTCTAATTATATATTTACAGATTTCGACTGTATCTACACCTCATTTTCGTTTTTAAGCAATATGTTACTCTTGATTAGACTGTCCGGCCTTACTTCCATGTTCCTATCCGCCATTATGAATATGATCTATAAATATGGTTAGAATTAGTTGATAACATGTTTATCATTGTATGCTTTGGTTGGAAAGCAACAAGGTTTAGAATTTTAACCCAAGGTTCCAGATCCCTAAGAAGCTTGGAAGAAGGATTTAGCTGGCCAGTTACAATGCCCCAACTTATTGATCCAAAACCATCTCAAGTGCCTGAAGCAAGTGCAGAAAGACTAAGTAGTTCATGTTTGAAGTTAGACTGGATTTGGTTACATGTAAGAGTTTCAAGAATTTCTGTGCAACATGATTTTTAACAGTTAAACTGTCATACTGTGAGATAATACTCAATACCATGAGTACACATGCAGATGATATATGGGAGGGGTAATGTTGACTTAGATATATGGGAGGGGTAACGTTGACTTAGATGTATGGGAGGGGTAATGTTGACTTAGATATATGGGAGGGGTAAGGTGGACTTAGATATATGGGAGGGGTAAGGTGGACTTAGATGTATGAGAGGGGTAAGGTGGACTTGGATGTATGGGAGGGGTAATGTTGACTTAGATATATGGGAGGGGTAATGTTGACTTAGATATATGGGAGGGGTAATGTTGACTTAGATATATGGGAGGGCTAACGTTGACTTAGATGTATGGGAGGGGTAATGTTGACTTAGATATATGGGAGGGGTAAGGTGGACTTAGATATATG
>JANVCJ010091316.1:0-10356 GCA_026413505.1 Epizoanthus ramosus
AATCAATAAAATTGCACTTTTTGCATTATATGTGATTTTTTCCTTGTAGTATGTACTAAAACAATTATTCACCTCAGCCCTTCGGTCTCGGGGACTATTCCCCACTATTCACTTCGCCTTCGGCGAATAATTGTTAAATATGGCGCAAGTTCAACTTATCACAATTTTCAAATGGTCGTCATGAAATCCAAGATGGCATCTTTGTGACGTTACATGATGTAATAATTTAAATTTCCAATTACCAAAATGTACATAGTGGATTCATTAACTAGTCTACCAATTATGGCTTTGCTACCATTTATAATAGCGACCCTTAAAGAAAGGTGGCCGATTAGACACCTCCCCCCCCCCCAGCTTCAGTAAGGACAACAAAGCTTTATCTTGGGAGTATTGAATTGGTAGTGGTATGTAGGACAACAAAGCTTTATCTTGGGAGTATTGAATTGGTAGTGGTATGTAAAAAAAAGAGTTATCTATTTCTTCTAATTTTTATGTTAATAGTTATTTTTCATCTTTAAAAAAGGTTTCCGAGTATACAACATCGACATTATCAGGAGGAGATCGAAAGTTTGGCGACGTCATGCACAAAGTTCTGCTCCCCTTGGCCCTGGAATATCATTTGAAGTCTCGTCCGCTAGAGGTATCTAACACTGTGTGTCAGTGGGCGAAAAAGTATGGAGGAACAGACATCCCCAGTAAAACAGATGTATATGCAGTGGCTGGAAAAGATGAGAAGATGACAGGCCTTTTTAAGACAAAATATGAAGCCTATGCAAATACTAAGGATAAAACGGATTGCAAGGGCGCCGATGCACAGACATACTACAAGACTGAGCATGCCATTAACCAGTTAAACGATGAACGTAAGCAGAACCTTCTACTGATCTTGAGATACGTAAAAGATCAAGGTTGGGCACAAGGAAGTTCCGTTGGATCAGTCGATCATGAAATGAATCGTAATGGTGCAGGTTTTACTCACGCGATCTTCCTTCTAAGAGAGGAGTTAAAGGCTGCCGGGGAATTACAACCTCATATCGACACGTTAAAGTGGTACACGGACTTCAACGAAGTTTATCAAACTAACTATGAATACCGAGGAACTACCGCTGACCGGATGAGAACCATTATGCTGTTTCGTCTCATGACAGTGTTGATGATGCCTGATGAAGACGGCGACAAAAAGGTGCGCGACATGGAACACTGGAAGAAATGGTATGATAATAGTTTGCGTATAAACAAGGGATTAGGAGGTGTTATAAAACCCGACTTCACCAGTTTCCATCATCACACCTTCTATGGTTCAGCTTATGGACCAGTAGCTCTGCATGTAGCAGCGCTTGCACAGTACTTGACAGAAGGAACACGATTTGCTGCTTCAACGCGTAGCAAGGACAATCTGAACAAGGCTTTGGAAGTGCTGAAGATTGCTAGTGTAAAGTATTCCACACCTAGTAGCATTGGAGGAAGATTCCCCGACTACTCAAGAGCATTTCTAGCCAAGATCGTACCAGCCTTTGCATACCTTTCCGTAGAATCTCCAAAAATGGATGATGATGGGCTTGGAGACTTAGGAAACCTGAACTCTGAACAAACGCAGATATTTCTTCGACTTTATGACGTCGGTAGTGACAAAGACTGTGGCGAACTATCAGATGGCAACACACGCGCTTTCAAAAAGTATCTCTGTAAAGGCGCAATCGAATCTCAGATCTTTTATCTTACCTCGCTCGGATCCCTCCAGATTATGCAGAGGATTAAGGCCAAAGCAAGTGAAAAATTTCTTACAAAAGAGACTTCTCCTGAGGGACATTGGGCAAAGAATTTTGGAGCAATTTCAATTCATCGACGAGAAGATTGGGCTGTGAGTGTAAAGGGGTTTAATACTTTTATCTGGGATAAAGAGTCGTCTTGTGCTGAAAATGTGTTCGGATTATATCAAAGCAATGGAGCTATGCTCATCGCTAACAGTGAAGATGAACTAAAACGCCACGACATTAACAATGGGTGGGACTGGACAAAAGTACCTGGAACAACTTCCATTGATTTCGGCATCAGTAAATTGAAAACGAAGGACGATAGACGGTATAACAAAAGGAAGCTCGCCGGTGGTGTGACTCTAAGCGGGACTTTCCCATATTCAGTGGCCACTTCAAATGGAGTATTTGGGATGGAGCTTGAGCAACCTACATATAGCTTACCGAAGAATTCACCGATGAATGGTGTTGTTCTCAAATTTAAGAAGTCCGTGGTTTTCCACAACGATTTTCTCGTCTGCGTAGGGTCCAATATTTACGCTGAAAATTTAAAAGGAGGAAAGAAAACATACACGACGCTTTTTCAGGATAAAATTCTTAGTCAAGAAAAAGATGAGTCATCAAGAGACTGCCTGTGCAAGTACAAGCAAAAATGTCCTTGTCCACGAAGCAGTACAAACCTGGATGTTCCTGTTAAATGTAACACTGGGAAAAGCAAAGGTCCAACCGATTGGAACAAAGGACGTGTCGTCTTAGAAGATATGAAAGGAAACAGGTACGATTTGCATTTATTAGTATATTCAGTCATTGCCTCCAATTGACGTGGCAGCAGAGTAGAAAAAAGAGAATCAGCTTCTATTAGAAATTATAACCCTATTTTTAAATATTAGTAACTTTCTTACGTAATTAAAATTTTATAACGTCAGTGGTTAGTAGTTAGATTCGATTGATTGATTCGAAGGAATGTAACTTTTTCAACCTACCACGAGCTGTGGTTGAGGACACAAAGTAGATTGACTACATGAAGTACTTAGGATGTCGGGACTTTATGCAACGCATATACTGAGTACAAGAATTTATTCAAGATGGCGACCTGACGAGGCTGCGGCACCCACGTGACATCTGACGTCACGTATATTTTGATCCGCCATGTTGGTGTACCAATTTACATAAACAACCCCACACGTTCTATATTAGCTGCAACGTTTTCTGGTTTACATTCATTTTAAAATGCCTTTGTGCCTTATTGCAATCTGGTCCGTAAAAAGTGGCCGTGATAAGGGAATTGGCATGTTTCGAGTACCGAATATTGTGAAGAATCAGGGCCATGAAGTCGAAGAATTATCGATTGAATGACGCTGCTTGTGGATCTCAGCGATAAGCCGTGGCGATTGGACCGACAAGATTTTCAACAACGACCGAGTTTGTGAACGGCATTTCGTTTCTAAAAAGCCAGCTGCTTTTGGGATCGATTCAACGTTGATTGGGTTCCAACTGTAGGTTTGGGGCGCAATAAAAAGGACGGGGACGAATTTGTTTTACAGATTTGACAGTTTTGAACAGCTCTGTTTTATATCTCACTTGCTATAATTTGTATTATATTCAGTTCATTCAACTTTTTACTCTCCATTTATTTATTACTTTTTATAGCTTTTTATAGTAAAGTACACTTGCAACAGGGGAGCATTTTCTCCAAGCCCAGCTTTACAACCCATGCAATGAGCTGACAAAATTGTTCCATTGATGGTACAAATAATCCAAACAGTGGCGGCTCATTCATTCTTTGACTGTGGCGAACCTTACCGATCGCAGCATGATTATCCGCAATTTGTAACCCTTGAACATAGGTTACAAAACCTGAGACCATTTGGTTGAAGGCTTCAAGACTTTTAGAGTTATTGAACTGCTCCTTGGTGTAGAAACTTGTATCCAATACAAGATAACTTAGAAGATCTACTGACTCAATTGGTGGCAAACATTCTGGGTCAAGTTTCGCGCCAAGGCGAGTAGCTGGGTCAAGGCGAATGACTGATATTTTGCCCAAATATCGCCGCTTTACATGAGGTTCCAATGATCTGTAATACTCAGATAGAGTTGGAATATATTTCTCTACTACTTCAGAGCTATTCTTGGATATTAGACCCGAAGAATTCATTGAAATTGCAAATTTTGTTTCGTCACGCATAGAAATAGTAAGATTTCACGGGTCAATTCGAGCGAAGTGGTACACCAACATGGCGGACCTCCCAAATATCGAACAGGATCTTACGTCACGTGTAAGTCAAGAATATAGTGTAGGCCACCTTTTTTACCTTACCTTTTTTACCTATAGTGTAGGCCACCTTTTTTACCTTTTTAAGATATAAATATAGATTTTTAAAAGTATTTAATCCGAGGTACGTTAAAAGAGTCTAAAGAGGAGCAATATGTCATTTACAAATCGAGCTATTATATCCACCTCTATTATGGCTTAGACCAAGACATTATCTGAACTCTTCTGAGCTCCTTTCTTTATAATAATAATAATGACGGTTCTGGCGCATTTCGCAAGCCTCAATGCGCTTACAGTATTGCGTTAAAATAAACAAAAGCTAAAAATATCAGATATAAATAAAGTCGTGTTTAAAAACTAAAACTATTTTTAAAAAGATGAGTTTTGAGACGGGATTTAAACTGGTTTATAGATTCAGAGTTTTTGACGTGAAGTGGCAGTTCGTTCCAGAGTCTTGGAACATCAATCAAATGCAATTACTTTATTACACGACAAGCAGACGCGTGATCTGTGAGTGAATCAGTTTAACTTCGAGTTTAGACTCCACAGGAAATTTTCATTTTTCATTGGAGTCCTGAGTATCTGAAAGAGAAAAAAACGTCTGAACATATTTTGAAGAAATACCGATTTGGATCTTGAAGTGTGATGTGAATTGAATTGACGTGATGCGATGTGACGCATGACAGTGATGTGTGATGTGTGAGGTGTGAGGCGTGAGGTGTGAGGCGTGAGGTGTGAATCACGATTCAACAAGATGATTTAAGTTCGCAATTTTCGTTGGCGTTGGCTGCGTAGCTTGCAAGCTTGCTTTAAACCCATAGCGAAACACACTGACTATTTTAAAACAGATATCCGTTATATGGTGCTGAAATAAATTGCAAATCAGTAACTGATCGTCCCTGGGAAATGTACAATTCCAGAATTGATGAAGCAGAAGGTCCATAAAGCGAGCTGCCCGGTACTCACACTCACAGGAAAATGGATTGGGGCGAGGCAATGAAATGAATAAATATCAAAAGAAAGAGTGTTTGTATTTATAGTTACTCTGAATGGTTGGAAAATAAGCGGCTTTACTTTCAATATTAACAAAATAATTCCGCCGAAAGATAATTGTGAAGATGGAAACAAAGATAAGTCGGCTGTTTCTGAATATCAAGAGAACACAACGGCCACAAGAAAGTGAAAAGATGAGGCTGCTAAATCATGACACAAGTGATGAAAGTGGTGGCAAAGTAGAGAAACAGAGGAGTGCAAGAAACTACAGCTCTTTAGTCTCACTACCTAAACCGGCCACGATCCCTGAATCAGAGACAGGAACAGAGCATTATAAAGAAACCATTCAAGGATTGAGCAAGGAAATGCGACACTATATCCCAAGCCCGCGAATGGCGAGAAGAAATGCCATTTGTGATGAAATTGAAAAGCAGATGACTGATGCAAACGGCCCCACACTACGACACTGTCGCCATCATATGACTTTACTTGAGATTCTGAGAGACATGAACCTCCTGTAGAATGTACCAAGGCAACATTTTAAAAAATCATTTGCAACCTAAAACTGATCTAGAATGAGCTAGAATGTCTACACAAAGAGTAGGTGATTGTTAGTCTAACAGGTCTAATATGGAAAATAATGCGCTAAACCAACACACATGGTTATCAAGTTCACAAGCCAAGAACTGACAAACAGTTTGCGAGGAACTAAATATAATTTTAGTGAAGATGTAAATACATTCACACCTACACTTTCATATCATTTCTATGTATTAAGTCATAATTAGCGAACGTGTCAACGCCATGAAAGAAAGTGTTGCAGAACTGAATTAGTTCTTAGCACTGCAGTGTATTCATACGAGTCACGTTATAAAAGTACCGACAACACAAATATAAATGCTTATGTAGTCTTTTTAATGACTAGGGTTTCACTATCGTGTGTGAACAGCAGACTAAAGTCTAAATAATATGCTAAACATCTACTGCAGAGAAAAAAAAGAATGTTTTTTGAAGAAACTCGAGCCAAGGAAAGTACACCTATTAGAATGCTGAATTTAATTGAATAATTCAGTACCGTTTTAAATTGTTTATCCATGAACAAGTCGGCGTATTATAATAAGTTCGACAACTGCCATCTTGATCGCTGCTCACGCTGGTAAACTATATATGTGTTTTTTTTTTAAAGTTTAACCGAACCAATAACTGACTGATAAGAACAGTCCAGCACGGCATGAAGTTGACTGAGGGTGCAATTGGCTTTTATGTTGGTATTATTTTTGCTAGCAGTGGTAAACGCCATGTACTTAGCTACACTGACCGACTTGCAATAAAGAACTATTAAAAACTTCCCATATTGTGGCACTAAGTTTAATGAAGGCCAACTTACGCGACAGGTGCATTGTGGCGTGATAACGTGCCAATTCCTGATGACAAAATTCTAACTTCGCCCACACCTGCCTCGTGCGAGTCATACCCATAAGAAATTGGTCGATTTTTTTGTTGGAACTTTGTCCAAGCCCGAACACAGTAATTCTAAGGGAAAAAAGAGAAATGGTTTACTCTAGGAGTTCAAAAACATTGAATAAATTGGACTGCCTATAAGTAAAACATGTGTTAATAAATATCGAAATGAGATGTATGCTCTTCGGAAAATAAACAAAAATTTATTTACATGATGCATTCACATTTTGGATGACAGGATTGTCGGCTCGACAAAAAAAAGAATTTGCATGTGTATGAGCCCTGTGAGCACAAAATGGCGTGACTTGACAGTTAATAAACGAGTGCGGTCTTTGTTGCTCAGAAGAGGTTCATCTGGTACATAACCGCATTTGCATACAGCATGCAGTGCGGAGAACCTCGTTCCCAGGGCTCAAGGAATGAGGTTGCGTTGCGAACAAAGAAGTATATTTTGAGCGAGTTAGTAAGGTAAAAAGAACCTAGGTCGTTTGCGATGCTCATGCCGAAGCCCAATAATTACAGTGGAAAAGATAAAACCTCTAATCTGAAGATTTACGATTGGCTTTTGGTGGGCTATCATACAATGTTTTTTTCCTAAGAATTTTATGTTTTACAGTAAAAGGGAACTGCATGTTAATTGCTGGCGAGCGCAGCGAGCCATGATACTATTTAGAACAATTTGACGAAAATTACAGGATTTTGACCAGCAACTGTGCGCATGCCCGTCTTCGCCCCTGCCTTAGACCTGGCCACCCCAATTCAATTCTCAGCACCTAGTACCTGGGGGGATTCGCTTACCGTGGCCTTTTCTTCTGAAAATCGAGTGAGAGTCTTTGATGGAAGTTTGTCCTTTTTTAAATTTTCGCGTGAAAATCGAGTCAAGAGTGGCCTTTGATCGACAGGGTAAGTTTGGTAATGGAAAGTGCAGCTTTGTATGTTTCTGCAAGTGATTCACTAAGCCGACGAAAGATTTGGCGCCGAGTCAAGGGGCAGACAATGTGCTATGATGACTCTTTCGGGAATTCGGCTTTACTCTGCGAACAGTTACTACCCATTCAACAATGGAGTTCTAAAACACTCGACACAATCCTCTTCCATGGAGACATAATGTACTGAACTGCTGTGTTCGAGGGTAGAACTCCTGATTCAGAATCGCTGTCCAGAGTTGATTTACCCAGAGTCGCGTCATGGCCAGTTGACTCAAACGAACTGATTCCTTGTAAGGGACCAGTCAGAAATTTTTAGAGGAGTAGGAGGGGGTCCTGAAAGTTTTGACGGTAAATTTTAGAAAAAGCACTGTTACCTACCAGGGAAGAAGGTAAGGAAGAAGGGGGCCCTCAAAAATTTGTTTCACCCTTAAGGGGGGTCCTGAATTTTTTCCTGAAAAGTTCATTTCTCCTCCACTCTCCCAACCCCCCCCCCAACTTAAATTCTGACTGGTCCCTCAATACAATGAATCACCCGTTGCGGTGAATGCAACTAGTTTCTCAACCATTGCGTTGAGTAATTGTGTTCTACCCATTGAGGTAGATCTCGAGCCCATTGTCGTACCGAACCAAGGTAATGAAAATAAAATCTCGTGCATGGATTTTAAAGTATGGTGACAATTTCTGTCAGGGATCAATCGGAAACCGAAACGAGCTGCATGATTCGTGAGACGGCAATACCACTTTATATTGCCACACAAGAATAATTAATATATCCTTTTAAAATGTAAGATCTTCATACCGCCCCCTATAAATTATAAAAGTTCCCTGATGGTATTTGTATTCAATTGCAACAAAATTTTTCTATCAGGAATGTATTTATCTGTATTTATTGTAGTCATCTGCTGACCAGCTAAAGATCACCATGCAACTTAAACCAAAATATATTTTGATTGCTTTCATTTATTCAGTGAAATTCGTGATATCCCCGACAATCAAGAGGCATTCTGTCATGCCAGCACTGATCAAAGTATCATGGTGGACATACTGGAATATCAGCCACACGTGCAGGGTGAATTGGCAGCCAGGTATTTGTACACGTCAGATGTTACATGGGGTTCACACAATTGGCTGGAAATAATTTGAAATGCACTTTAACAGGTCTGGAAAAGTCGTAAATTTGAATTTTAGGAATTTACCTAGTAAGGAGATACTGTGATTGATCGACAAATATATTTGGAGTAAATGTTTGAAATCATATTCGCTGTGAGAGAGGATGATTTTGCGCTGCTGTTCCAACTGGTTAGCACTTGTTTCTGTCAAGCACCCTACCCCTAACCCCAATTCTAACCCTAACCCTAATCTTGTAGTTGAAATCATGAAATGTCCCTTCTGTCCATGGAAACAAGTGCTGACCATTTCATCCTTGTCTTTAATACAGTGTGGACAATTTAACAATTTCCATTTTTGTTCCTGAAGACAAAAGTCTGATGCACTAAGCATCACCTAAAGCAACAATACAAACCTTTAGTTGATAAAAGCTCCACATTATTTGGCCTTTTACTTTCCAACTTTGAAAATTATAAATTTGTTATTATTTTTTTCCCTATTCAGGCAGGAAGGGAGGGTCAGAAAGTGCCCTTAACAAAAAAATAATATTAAGATATGATCACTGAAATTTTTTGACCTTTCCCAGAAATACAGGTATGTATGAGGAGTGAGCAAACATTATAAAGTTTTTGATGTACTAAACATGTCTTCATGGTTGGACATCTTTCAATGACACCCACATTTTCAGTGGCAGGTCTGGCAAAATTTGACATTTTTCTATAATTAATATTAATAGTAATTAATAATTAATTAATATAATGTAATTAATTAATAAGATTCTTATCGATTACAGGTACCATTTTGATGACATTTCAACCAACAATGAAGCAGCAGGGAACTGTGAGGTACTGTAAGCCAGAACTAGAAAATATCTTTGACCAATCAATACAGCCCTGCACAAGATTGCCGACATTGTAAATCGACCATGATCATATTTATTTAACATTTTTAAAAGCTGTAACCTAATAGATAATACATTGTTTGATACCAATTAGATCATGTCATAATCTATAATTTATGCATAATTAGTTATGCAAATTAAGGTTTACTAATTAAAATTGAAAAATTATTAGGATTTTTGGTAAACACTGGACAAGGTTCAAATTTCGATGATTTGGTTCTTATCATCAATTGCAAGTCAGTAAAGTATGAAGAAATTTCAATAATAATTTGGAAATTTGTCCACCATTGTAATTTACATTGGCAGTTGCCGTAGCAACAATAATTAATAATCCAAACATGTTCACTGTTACTATGGAAACTGATTAGCTACTAGCTAGGTGTCAGCTTTATATAATATATATGTGCATGGCAAAGGATGAAACATTATATAATATATAACAAACCATATTGAAAATCATGGTGGGATCAAAATGGCCCCATTGTGCTAAACTTTTACAAAATACCATGAGTGTTAACAAACATTTGTCTTTTATACAAAATAGGATGAAATACTTAAACAAGGTGTAAATCTTAGTCAGCATTCACCTAGATATATCTTTTAAGACTATGATTTAAAAGACTTTATTCAGACAGATAATTATAGCTAATATTGTTTTATCTTTTGTTTGCATAGTAATATTAGTATTAATTAATTCTTATTTGTCATCTCTGTTTTTATTGATCTTTAATTTGCACAAGAGCCATTATTGTATTATTTTAATACTGAATTGAAGTTAGCTACACTAGAGTATTCAGGCAGGTGAGTCAAATGCCTCATGAATCTAAACTTTGCTGTACAAGAAAATGAAATTAATGAATCACATATTTGTATAGGAAACACCACCGTTCGAGAAGAATTAATGAAAAATACCACGAGTATTTGATGGAAGTGTCAGTA
>JANVCJ010091327.1:0-10353 GCA_026413505.1 Epizoanthus ramosus
GTGCATGACCTCCCTTTTCTGAAACCTGCTTGATTTGATCTGAGATTCGGGTCTACAGCTATTTGCAGTCTTTCAAGAATTACTCTGTTGAGAACTTTTCCCGGAACTGATAATAAAGATATCCCTCTGTAGTTGTCACAGTTCTGTAGATCTCCTTTTTTTGGAATTTTGATGAGGTCACCTAATTTCCAATCATCAGGTACCATTTCTTCGATCCATATATCTCCAAATAGCTTAAACAAGATTTCCACCATTGTGTCGATGTTTGCTTTCAGAGCTTCAGGCGGAATGTGGTCAGGTCCGGCAGCTTTTCCATTTTTCAGTTGCTTGATTGCGCGCCTTATTTCAACTTTGCTTGGCCGTTCACAGCTAATGTCTAGGTCGAATTCGGCTGGTAAAATTTCCGGCGTAGTACTGGGGGTAGGTCTATTTAAAAGCTCCTTAAAATGCTCGGCCCATCTTTTCAACTGGTCATCTGTGTTGGTCAGAACCTTCCCTGCCTTATCCTTTATTGGTGTCGTTGCTTGGCGTTGTTTTCCGGAAAGTGTCTTTGTTATCTTGTACAGCTCGCTTAGGTTGCCTTTACCAGCAGCTTCTTCTGCATCGGTAGCAAGTTGTTCTATGTAGTTTCTCTTATCTGATCTGATGCTGCGCCTTACTTCCTTATGAGCTTCTGTATACAGCAACTGGGCTTTTGCTTTAGCTGCTCGGGTTTTGCTGGCATTTACGACTTGTTTCGCTCTTTTTCTTTCGTGGACCTTGTTCGTAGTGTCGGTCGATATCCACTCTTTCTGTTGAAACGTCTTCTTGCCTAACACCTCTGCGCAGGTAGTGTTCAATGTATCTTTGACATGGTTCCATTTATCATTCACGGGCATATTTTCATCTTCCAGAAGGTCCTGTAGGGTGTCATATCTATTTGATAAATTGATTCGAAATTGGTCAAGCTTTTCTGGATCCTTGAGGGCGGTAACATTGTACTTAACTCTTGTATTGGGCGGTGACCAACTCTTCCTTAGTTTCAGTTTCAGTTTTGCCAGCACGAGATGATGATCAGAGGCTGCGTCTGCTCCTCGTAAAACGCGTACATCTTGCAAAGAGCGTCTGAATTTCTGGTTGATACAAATATGATCTATCTGGTTTTCAGTCTTGTGGTCGGGCGAAACCCAAGTTGCCTTGTGGATACGTTTATGCGGAAATATACTACCTCCAATAACCATTCTGTTGAATGCACATAAGTCTAGAAACAACTCGCCATTTTCATTTACGGTGCCCAGTCCTTGCTGTCCCATCACTTCTTCAAAACCTCTGTTAATTGAACCGATCTTCGCATTGAAATCACCCATGAGTATGGTTACATCCTTGTTCTTCTTTTTGTCAAGTACACTTTGTAAGCGGCTATAAAAATTCTCCTTCGTTTCGTCATCTTTATCATTTGTTGGAGCATAACACTGTACAATGTTCAGATTTATTTTCTCTTTCTCCGTCTTGAACACCGCAGAAATAATCCTTGGGCCAGCAGCTTCCCAGCTGATGAGAGAACGCTTCGCATTTGGTGATAACATTAATGCAACTCCTTCTGTGTGTGGGGCGTTGTCTTGCTCGTGTCCGGAATACAGGACTGTCTCACCTGTTTGAAGTCTCACTTGTCCAGACTGTGTCCACCTCGTCTCGCACAAGCCAAGTACTGGGATTCTGTAGTTTCTTGCTTCCCTCGCAATCTGTGCTGTCTTACCAGCTTCGTACATTGTTCTGACATTCCATGTCCCAATTCTAGTAGTTTTCCTGGAGGATAGAAAGGGTCTCTGCGATGTAACTTCCTTTCGGCTTTGGTCACAATGCTTCATAACACTTCTGGATGGAAGGCTTTCTTCTCCAAGAATATGATGAGGTGTCGGTAAATTTGTTGATGTTTCTGTAGCGCGAGGTGTTTTATGGGGTGGGGTTGCTGGCCCCACGCCCAACCCCCAACTTGGAGGACCAGGGTTTTCTGTAGGGGTTTTCCATCCCTTAGCCACAGGTTCCGGTTATTTAGAGGCGCCGGAGATTCGCCTCTCGCCGCTGCCACTCGGCTGCCGAAGCATTCCCAGGGGCTACGATAACGGGGACGTGTGACATGCGACTTCATTGGCAGAGCCTATATTTGTGCGGTGGGCGTTACTCGGTATTTATGAAGGTAGCATTGGTGACACTTGCTAACCTCACCGAGACCCTTTACCATAGCGTTGAGCCCAAGGAAGGCAAGTTAAAATATATTTCGGTGCGCGGATTACAAAAGACGCGCCTTACATAAGACACAAGCTTCTCGTATAAATGATACCAAAATCCATGTTCACGTCTCACACAAGCCGCCTGATCAACACTGATTCGCAGCGGTTTATCCTGGTCTAGGTGTTTTGACCTGTTCTAAACGCGGCTTACCTTGGACATATATCGTATAAATGGACTCATGATCTAATGTTGAGTGCGTCTTACTCAAGGGTGACTCAGGTGTTTATGACGGATTCTTATCGTTCCTCTCCTACTTCTACCATAAGTTACTGGATCATTTTCTAATATGAGAACATGAGCAAGCTGGCAGGCTTTAGTGTTGATGATGGATTCTTATTCAGTGTTCTCTCTTACATGTACCAAAATATGGATCATTTTCTAATACGAGAACAAGCTGGCAATAACATTTTACGAACAGTGGTCACTGCATTTGCGCCGCAACAAACGGAAACAAGATGTACAGAGACAATGCAATCTGTATTTCAGGTGACATTCTCAAGCCTCCCTCATTAATTTCCTTTCTCTTCCAAGGCCACCTTGATGTGATTCAGATAAGGGACCATGCAAAATTTACATTTATACGGGGCCGGTGCAAAAGGGGACGGGGCAGACAGGGCCGTAGCCAGACTCAAAATTTAAGAGGGCAAAAATATATTTTTAAGAAAAACAAAATTTCAGAAGTAGGGTTGCTAAAATACTCTTTTGCTCGTTTGGAGTGAATTTTTAATATAAATTTCCGATAAAGTATAAAAGACGTACGTACTCTTTCATTGTGAATGACGAATCAATAATACAGAAGAAAACGTTAATTCTTGTTTTTCTTACACAAAATTAGGAGGGTGGGGTATTTGCACTCCCTGCCTGACGCTAGGTACGGGTCTGAGCAGATAGTTTTTCTGAATCACATGGAAGCGGGTCACAGATATTTTTTAGGGGTTTTGGAGGTGAACAAAATGTGTGCGTGCGTGCGTGTGTGTGTGTGTGTATATGTGTGTGTGCACATTTCTCGGCTTACATAAGACCCGAAGTTGACCTCGTAAAATGGTTAACGCCTTGCTGTATTTGTGTCCAATTTCATCTGGCAAAAATGTATCATAGTTTTAGAACCGAATCAAGCTGTTTTTATTTTCAGATTGTCAAAAATATAAACTGAAATACTAAACCTCGGATTGTATAGAAACAAACACAGTAAATGCACTAAACTTAGACAGGCAGATGTAACACAATTATCAACTGTGCTGCTATTTCCAACTGCTGATGGTCAGAAGCTACTTCTATACTCTACAGGCTTCCACAGGTTTCTCTTTCGTGAAGCTGAACCTGTATCATCTATATCTTCTGACCTGAACCTGAAACAGCTTGTGCTTTCGAAACCTAAACGCCCGCCATCTTGCACTTGCAGTAGTTTCCGTCTGGCGAGGTGACAAAATGAGTCTGGGAAGCAAGCGCACGCGCAGTAATTGTTCGGCCCCTGAGTAAGACACGGTCAACATTTGAGTGCATTCATATACGATATATGTCCAAGTTAAGCCGCACTTAGGGTACGTTCACACTGTACCGGACGAATTTCCGACCTGCTGAAAAATGTGACCTGACATTTTGTTCACACGAAACCGTTCAATATTTTCGTTCTCAGTTCATATGGAACTGACGAATCAGGTTGAATTCTAAATTTTGTCAGTGGGTTTAGCATCTGTCCATGCGCAAAGCACAACTTCACCAACCAAAATGTGAGCGTCGTGCGTTTAGGTGTACCGTTCCCACGCTAATCGTACAAAATTTAGACGGTCAAGGAGTACACACCGCGCCGGTCAAATTTTGGACCGTACCGGCTAAAAGTTCGTCCTTGATTTTGGTGATCGAATTTTTGAACGGTTAGGCGTCTAAAGTTTCGTACGATTAGCGTGGTTCCGTGTGAACGGAACACCTAAATGCACAGATTTTTGCTTATGTACACGTTTGTTATGGCGCAATTGCACAGTACGTAAAATGTTACTGCCATCTTGGCCGCGTTCTCATATTAGAAAATAATCCAGTAACTTATGGTACATGTAGAAGAGGAACGACATACGAATCTGTCATAAACTCAAGCGCCAGTTTAAGCTGAAATGAAGCGGAAGTGAAATGTGACTACGGCGATTCCCAGCCCACTCTCGCGGTGTATCAGCATTAGTGTGTGGTTACTCGGCTTGTTGTGATGATTCGAACATTCTGTGTTCGGTTGCTGACAACCTGAAGGAGTTCTACAGAAAAATGTGGATTTAACGGATTTGTGTGGAAGAGAAAACTACCAAGATCACATTAATGAGAGGGGAGTTTAGATACAGATTTGAATCGATCTCACAACCGACTCAATTTAAACATTTGGATGTTGAACTTGAAGGGTCAGAGAATGCTCGTAGTCCTAGTGTACGATACTGCGGTTTATTGACTGCAACATAGACTGAGACTAATTCTAGAAGAAATGTAGCAAGTTTATTGAATTCGACATGGATATCTTGCTTTAGAAGGTCACTCTGGCAAAGAACAAGCGTGTGGTTTCAACGATCGTCACGGATGAGTCTGTGATCTCAATTGCGTGATGGACGTCGTCAATTCAACAGTTGGCAACCAGTAATATATATCATTCTACGATCGAATCTCCAAAGAACAGGGAACAGTTAACGATCGGGAACTACTGGTAATAGTTGAAAACACATTTTGGAATATATCGTCAAGGAAAATGACATTAACGCGGCTGATATTGATGGGAGGATGCGATACTTGGAAATGGCTGAAAAAGTCAAGAATTGAAAAATGTGCTCGAAAGAGTAAACCGTTAAAATTTTAAAAATCGCTGGCCCAACTTTGCTTTAAGTGGTACTCCTATCCAAGGTGAGTTGCTGACAAATAGTACTGTATTTGTATCTTACCGGACTTTTGAGAAAAAAAGACCATGCAAAAGCATATATTTTGCCATATATCTAGAAATATCGTGAACCATGTTCTGTTTCATGCCACACAGATGATGAACGAGACATGGTAAACATTTGTTTTGATATAAATTTAAATAAGCAAGAGCCATATATTGATTGTACAAAAACGTGTTATCTGTGTCTGAATAAATTGGAAGATATTTGATGGTGAAGTTCACCTAAAATCAATAAATTTATCGTGCAAAAATGGCCATTTTCAGGGGGGGTGGGCTAACTTGAAAACAATGAAAGCAATTAAGAAACGATTGTTGCTATGGTTACTAGTTGGATAAGGGTAACCTTCAATCGTGGAGATCGGCCGACCCCCATGCTCTGAGATTTTTTGATTCTGCCTGGTTTTCTCAGACACACACTCTTTTAAGATATCTATGAATCACCACTCCACAGTATTTTCGTGGCTATACTACACACAATTGTTGCCAATGCTAAATTTTGAGCAAAAATCGAATCATTCTACACCGAAATGCGCCCATTTACCAACTTGTTATTTGATTGGTCTGTGAATCTGTACACAGTTTGAATTGTCGTATTGGTTTGTAACCATAACGTGTTCCACAAAATAAAATTAGTTGGATTGTTCACCAGGTCATCTGTACCAACCTACTACAGCTGCTAATTAGAGCGTTTTCACCTGACGTCAACAGTCGCCATGTTGGTGTACCTCAACAATAGAATTATAATTACTTTCCTTTGTTAGGAACATCAACATGGTGGTCGTACCCATTGTCATTTGAATCTCTGGAGACTGAGTGAAAATGCTCTATAGTCGTGGACAATTGTAAAAAAACTTATGTCGATAGTATATATGCAAGTATCCGCAAAGCATTAAATGACACTATTTCCATGTGGTTCAAATTAAAGTTTAGAAATAAAAATAGTGCATGTGCTTGTTTCTATATTCAAATTGGATTTCCGCCCTCATTTAGTTTAAGATACATGTAGCCACCACGTCTTGTGTTTGTTAAAAACACTGTATGGTATACAGAAAAGTTGTATAAATAGGTATTTTCCTTGTCACAACAAAGGATAGTTTCTAGGCTTTCAACTGTTGATGTATTTGAAATAATTTATTTTCTCTTTCCAAATATTTTGATGCAGGATAATGAACCGTTGAAAGGCAACACATGGTGACAAAGCAAACAGCTCGTAAATAAAGGATCTTACATGGCTGTGCGAAGACACATCTTTTATCTTAAAATGTAGAAACACATGAGTGAGCGCAGTGAACAAGTTTGTTGCAAATATTCGACACGAGAAGATAAAAGCCGGGTCTTCAAACAGTCATGTAAATTTCTTTTTATTATATGACAATCCGTAAGAAAAACACACTTCTGAACTAGCACATAAAAAAGTCATGTAAAACTCCACTAGAAAAAAATGTCTGAGGCCGAGCGAAAAACGATCCAGCTAACTTTATTCAAAAAATAAAAAAAATAACCAACGATGTTTTATATGTACAAAGATATGGCTTTTATCAACACTGTTAATACTTGGTATCTTACGGATTTTCTTATGATAAAATAGATATTTTGTTTGGTCAATTTTGTACACAAAGATTTCCGAGTACTGTTTTAATTCTCTATAGTTTCAAAGGAATATAATGTAGGTCAAAATATTTCTAGCAAGCTCAATACGGATCAATTTTACTAACAATTTTAAAACATCTACGGACTTATAGACATGTACTTATCAAAATATATCACACCCAAACCTTCAACAATCAGAACTCAATCGCAACTCTGTGGTACACCTTAGCTTACTTGCGACCTTTTGGTTTTTGAGGGGACTTAGTTTTGTATTCTGGAGGAACTCGTTTTACCAGAAAAAATACCGTTCTTTTTGCGATTCTGGGGAGTCAAGAATATAAGACATGCTTGATGTTCGTTTACATTTTGTGCACAACAAAAGTTTGTATCAATTAATGTAAGGTGTTTGTTGGCTTCATTTACTTGTGATGTGATGCATGCATTTCCAAAATATTTATAAAACCCTTTAAAATGCTTGTACATCTTCAGAAATAAAATAATTTACACTTCTAATCAAGAGCCCTACTTACCTTATTGCTTCTGCGATATCGAATACTCCCAGCGAACCAATCGCGATGTCAACTCTTCCTTAGTCGACTCGAACTACAGAAGATGTTTACTGCTTTGACGTTTTATATTAGTTCATAATGAACAAAAACGTACAGTGCCCCGCAAAGTTAGAATGCATGTCATAGTTGGATTACCGGCCTCCTCTCATTGTACAGAGTCTGTACGTCTGGCATTTATCAAGGGGTCTGTATGCCACAGAGAATGGATATGTTCTTTCTTGTGTTAATTGAGTTAAACAATGAAAATACAGACTCCACATAAACAGCTTTTTCTTTAGCACTGTGCCAAAGTGTCGATGGGAAGCGCTATCTTCATTTTTATATATTTTTTAATATCCATGAAATAGTTTTTCTTTGATTGTTTATCACTAACGTGTGGAAAGGAGCAAATGTGTGTGCATGTCCCAAAAATATTATTCAATATTCTACTTAGATTCTCAATCAAAAGCCAGTTTCTTTTAGCAAATTAGCAACTAAATTGCGTGGATTCTCATATTAAAGTTTCCTATCGCCAAAGATAGCCTTAGAGTCTAGCCTTTATTACCAGCATTATATGCTACATAGAAAGCTTTTTTCTGTTAACAAAAATGTTTCATTTATCTTCAAGGGTGGGCGTAGCACACCTAAAAAACGAGAAATACTTCAGAATGACGACTTTCGGTCTGTAAGCAGTGATGTGCAGTCAGTTATTGTTATACTATAAATATAGAAAAAAATATCACGATTAACCCTAGATTGCTTTGCCGGGGAGGGGAGGAGGGTGGGGGATTGACTTAGATTTGTTGGCTCTCTCGCAGTGCTATCAATATTTCCCCAAGAGCTTTCTACTAGCTGTCACTCTGATTAGTAAAGACGTATTTTCACGTTTTTAAATTCATTCTTAAACTTGGTACAAAATGCAGCATTTTTTCTGTTTTACGTTTATGAACAAGCTCTTTAGACTAAAAAAGCAAACTTTTATAGTTTATTTTGGTATTGATCATAACCGCAATGACTGGTGAACTGACTTTAGTTAATGTGACTGCTATGTCACGGTAATGCGCATGCTCTCAAGTCATGTCTGGAACAAAGCCTTCACATTCATGAAACACAAGTTGTAAGCTCAACGGCAGGACAAGAAATGGTTAAATGGTTATATAGTGTAAAAACCGAAAGTGTCTAAATACTAGAAACACAATTTTGACAGCGAATGAATTTGACGTATTGAATGTCTAGCCTGGACTGAAATTAGATTGAGAGTTTGTAATCCGTTTTAATCTTTCCCAAGTTTAACCATCCATGTTCGTTTATGACTTATCATCATCTCTCTTCTGTTTTTCTATCACGGTAACCCGTTAATTTTACCTTGTACTCATATTTTAAACTTTGTATGGAGAATATTTATATTTTAGTCACAATAACATTGCTTGTAAGTCGTCCAAACACAACATTTTCTAAGAAAAATTTCATTTTTTGTGATTTTCTATTACCAATGTGCGTGCGTGTCCCACAGGGTAAAATTTTATGTTTTATTTCAATTCCACGCCTCCGTATTTGACGACAGCCCCACTGTCTAGTTTTTTTTCTCAAAAGTTGAATTAAGAGTTATAGGTTTGTAGACGTTCATATGTGAACGTACTGATCACTTTGTTCTCTGTTTACAAAGAGTATTAAGCGTTTTAGAAAACGGGCAACTACTAGAACTCAAACTCATTAACATGTTAACTTTTGATACAACAAGATTTGTATTTCTCTATGAACAAACCGTATATCCTCATAGCGGATAGTAAATATTTATTGGAAGCTGAAGCATCGCCAACTCCGTACTCCAAACATTGACAGGAAAACAAATACTTACATGTTAATATCAATAAAATAATAAAAAAAAGGTTCAGTTCCAATCTCCGAGGACGATCAACAGATAATGAAAAGTCGATACTAAGAGAAAGACAAAGCAGCTACGAAGAGGACACCTGCTTTTTTGTTTTGTGTTGCTACGTACGACATAAGAAAACGAAAACATGGAATGACATACAACACAAAATCTTTTTAATTTTGCAGATGTTAAACATGTTAAATTTTGTTGTTTCTCGCTTGGTTTCATTTCAGTGATTTCGGAAGGTATCCGCTTTACCCTGAGGAAATTCTAGAAACAGTTCTATAAATATTCTATATTATTTATTCCTATGTTTTTTAGAATAACAGTGATGAGCGTCAGCAGTGCTTCTGTTTCCAGATTCCAGGTTTTTTGCTCTTATTGAAATTTCGCCAGTAAATGTTATTGAGATATTATTGTTATAGAAGTTAACAAGCATACAAAGCACATATTTGTTGCTGTTGGGCTATCATTTCGGCAAATTTTGCGATTTTTGTTTTTTCTGTGTGAGTAAATATCTTGCTGTGTCTCCTATTTTTGCTACTGATTCTGATAAAGAAAAGGATTGTCTCTGCCGTTTATTTTCCGTTTATCGATACAAATTTAGTGCATTTTCGTTGTTACAACCGGCAACTGTGCATCTGAAATTGGTGCTTGGCCACACGTTTTCCTAAGAAAGCGGAGCGAAGATTGTGTTGCTTCCTGTCACAACAGAAAATTAGAAATATACTTAAAGGTCTTCCATCGCCAGATTTTGTACAGATCATCGACAGTTGTGAAATTACTGTGAACAGTATTTAAGGCATATTTTATATTTTGCTACAGTTTGTTCATAAAGGAAGACATGAGAACTATTCATATTTACTGCCATCCTGATGCCTCACTTAATGACATGTCCCAGGGCGAACACTAAGGTCTGCAGATAAACTTTTGTTACAGCAGCCTACGTACAAGTTGAATCGTACAGCTTGAGGGCATTCTCGGTGTGCGCGCCTATTATCTGGAATATACTTCCTTATGAGATTAAGAGTGCGTTCCTTTTGTAAAATCCAAATCCGGATTGTCAAATCTGGATTTTAAGGATTTTTGAAACAAATGGAACGCAAAATCCAAAACCAGATTTTACGAAAACTCTGTACATTTGTTTTGCTGGTCAG
>JANVCJ010091338.1:0-10353 GCA_026413505.1 Epizoanthus ramosus
TTTGTAGAATCAGAGTAGTATATAATGTTTCAGTGCAGGGTACTTAAATTATTGCCACTGGGCCAGAATCAACAGAAGCCCCTCTCACGCTCAATAAAGACAATCCATCGTGATAATCATATCAATCAGCGAGAGCTTTTAACTTCCGCGTTATTATTCTACCGTCGCAATGGTTGAACAGTTGACAATTATGAGTTATTTCAAACCCTCGTTGCCATTGGATATAAGAAATTAAGATACCAATACACATTTCAATTGAGCTGATAACCAACAGTTGTTCAACCAATCAAAAACCTAGAATTTCAATAGCAAAAATGTTTGTATTTTTTTAATAAAGAAACGTTTTTGACGACTCGCTTGAGTAGCGTCCTGACATGTTAACTGACCCTTAATTCAGAATTTATCAACAACCAGTTTCTGGACTGTGTTTTATTAATAATCATTCAAATCTAATCAGTTTATCAGAAATCATTTACAGCAAAGAAAATATTCAAAGTGAAAGTGCCTTGGATGTAAATCTGACCGCAAATCACGATTGTTCTTGTAGTCTGCTGTAGGTGCGAAAGTTGCCCAGCTACCCGACACATCAGGATGATTTAAAATGCTTTAAATAGCAATTGCTGTCGAGCATAGGACACTGAAGCCTTTGCTGGTAAGTCACCTAAACGTAGTGTTTAGTAGAAACTGGTATGAGTCGGTCAATTGGATAAAGTAGGGCAGGGCTATAGTATAACCCTCGACATCATTTGTAGACTACACATCTCCCAGTTACCGGAACAAGTAGGTCTATTTATTAATTAACTGTGTCACTATAACTTCAGTCATCGTAGTGAATGTTTGTGCTGCAGTAGACTCTAATCAAAACTAGCTTTACTCGGGGCCGCAGTCTGGGCACAGTATTTGGGCTTGACTGACCCAAACTAACGACCAGCGTACCAAGGAGCAGTGTTTATTAATTGAAATGAGTCAGAATGATCCCCGACCATGCTCACATGTGCAACTCGATTAGCTTTGTTTGCCCAAAGTAAACTGAAGATCCAAGTTTCGAACAAATTCGACCTCAAAATGTGAAAAATGTCTTGAAAGCAATGGCTTTATAATGGATGCGAGAACTACCCAACACGACACCCACCCTAGACAACACTTCGGTCAGGACTATAAACCATCTAGTCCAATTTAAGCAGATGTAACAATTTCGTGACAACCACTTCGCTCTTAATTGTGATACTCAAAAGTCGTTTGTTAGTGAGGCATTGAAGCATGATGTAGTGGCAGGCAGCTGTGAGTTTGGTGAATGGTTTAGGTGCAAAACGCCGCCTTCCTCTACTTTCCCCACTATTTGTCGGTTCTAGCGTTCTGTTCGGAATAAAACGATTGAATGGAGTGGATACAGTAAATGTTCGTGTCTCTCGGACGAGTGTTTCGCCTTCCTGTTTATTATCTTCGAGTAGCCTCAAGTAGTGTCAAGTATTTGCAATTTGCATTAAATATCATGAAAATTCACACTGACCCACACTTCCCGTTCCGTGATTTGCCTCGGAGGTTGAACTGAAATCAGTGAATCATTGAATACCTCGCCGCTTGCTTCCCTTTCGATCTTATATGCTCAGGATGGGCACATTGTGTAGAACGAAACTATCATAGTTATTTTTCATACAGACACAAAATGTCGCAAACAAACGCAAACGATGGATTGCTTGCGATCTAACGCTGTTTGCGACAATGGAAGTACATTTTACGGTTTGCTTCCAGTGTGTCGCCAAAGCGACGGTTCGCAAACAGTCAGTATAACCCATTCTATCTTTACGTGCTGTTTGAGACTGAGTCGTGATTTTAATACCGAAGAATAGCACATGGAAGTTCTATCGCCAACAGATTTTTAATGCGTTGGATCGCACTGACCGTCGTCGCAAACTGCGTATGTGGGTATAAGCAGAACAGCGCATTTCTTTGTCGCGTATCTTACGCCGCGACGCATTTGGTCTGATACTGAGATTGATCAACGAAGAGTTGATATAAGTGTTTTCTCGCAGTGAGAAGTAAGCCCAACGTCAGAGCAAAACTGTGTTCTGACGCTCTCTAAGTTTTTAGCTCCAAAAAGGAAATGTGGAAAGACAGCACTGACAAGCGAGAATCAGAGTTAACGAGAGTGTATGTATATGTTTGCAATAGTCTGCAATAGAGCCTGCCATAAGGTGACACACGAACCGAGTTTATGTTGGGAGTCTGTCGCCGGATTTTATTGAAGTCAAATTTGTTGGGCTGCAAACTCACCACACCGTGCGAGCCGATATCTCGACGACGTTTAAAAATCTAACATGTTTTGATTTCGTCCGAGAAAGTACGATTTTGTTGTGAGCTATCCCACACGAGAAGATTTTGTATCCGAGACAAGCAAAATCGGCAGTCTATCGACAAGAATTGACTTGTGTGTGTTGGGGGCTGAATGGAAACAAGTTTTATGTTTCATTTTGTTTACGACAGGTCTCAACTGAATGTAATAGAACTTTTTATTCTACGTACGGCTTTGTGATAGTTTGCGGCCGGTCGCGCACGTACCTTAATTACGAAAATTTTCGGTCGGAAGTTTATCGTCTAAATTATTTCCGTACGAAAATTTTCGTAATTATAAAAGGAAAGGAAAAAGTCTTTTTTTAATCGAAAGCAGACGCAAACGGTTTACGATATTCCATGTAGTCATCCACACGTGCAATCACGCAAATATAGAATTATGTTAGCGTCTTATTTGCCCCAGCTTGCAACACGCTACTAGTCTAGGACACGTTATGCCTGTGTTGGACATGTTATGATTGTATGAAAACGAGACTTCTTATAAAGAATCTCTGTTATTGTGGTTGGTTTGTAAAACGGAACATGCACACACTCCATTCAAATCGGTTTGTCACAGTGCAAAATAATTTGTCCTTTGCAACTAAAATGTCCTGTCGGTTGGTTTGCCTAGATGGAGAGCGCGCCTTGTCGTAATTTCAAGAGCGCAACATCGTATAATAATACGTATCACTAAAAGCAGTGTGTGTGTTCGTGCGGTTCATAAGGACCCTATTATTTGCAGTAGTTATTCGTTATATATTTCTAAGAAAAAGTTGTATCTGATCTATTTCAAACTTTCTAAAACCGTTTTACAAAGTCTCACATAGATCAGATACAACTTTTATTTAGACATATGCAAGCAACTGATTGCCTCAGATAATTATTCGTTATATCTCCTGTAAATCTAGAGAAAAAGACAAAAATCCTAAGCTGGGAGCGAAATGTGATCGATGCTCAAGGATGGCTGACACCTGGACGCTCAGAAAGTCGACTGGCTTACTTTCCCTTGTTCTGCTGGTAAGTGTTCGTTGTTGGAGTTTAATGGAAGTTGTTGGCTTTCTCGACCGAAGCGAAAGGATACACCTAGAACAATCACATTTCTCCGTGCTTATCCCGACCATGTTATTTTGAAATAAGAATAACGAATTTGAATTGAGGTGTTTGGAAATGCAGCAAAGCACTCTTTATGCTGCCCCCTTAACGGGAGGCCTACTCCGAGTCCTTATGTCGCACTAAGTCGTCTTAAATCGCACTAACCTGCCTTACGTTCCTCGACAGTTTTATCTTAAATCGCCTTAAGTTGCGCTAAGTCGTACTATAAAGTCGCTATAAGTTTGCAGAAAGTTGCAACAGTTTTGCTAAAGTTGCGATCCCGGAGCAGGCCCAACGGGGCATTGAAGTTAAATAAACACTTGGTTGCTAAGGAACATGAAATTACCTTTTACGCATTAGTACTAATGATAAAGAGTTTATTATTTCATGGAAATGTTTCTCGCTGGGAAGATAAAATATCGGAAAAATTTGTGACGTCATCATGCCTCATGGTCCATATAATTGTGATGTCAGAAAAATATTTAATATATTTATATATCGGCCGCAAAAAGTATGAAGCGATATTAGAAGGTCTCGATAGGAGTGTCCTCTATCGGTTTACGGTTTAAAAAAATTATTTTGACGGTTGACAGTAAATATTTCAGGCCGTTTTGACGGATAATCTTAATTGAATGAATTTTGACGGTAAGAAACGGATGTCAGTTGACTCCATTGAGACTCTCATATAATCAAAATGTTTCACGAATTATTTATTATTGAACAAACCTATATGGCGGTCTGATATTTCTCCTATAAATTTTTTTCTTCTTTAGATCTCTTTGTTGCCAAGCAGAAGCCAGAAGTTGGACATCAACAAGCTTTATGACAAGCTGGGAGAGCTGTGTTACTCCAACCCGGGTCATTACATCAGTAAGTTCAATGGCCCGCTTCCATGCGGTTTATAGTGCCTTGCAAGCTGCCGTCACTCCTAGTCACTCCGGCGAGCAGAGCAAATTCGGGCCTTGTCCGTTGCGCGCTTGATTTCAGGCGGCAGAACTAACAGGCTATAGGTACAGCCAGGTACAGTACAACTGATTGCTAACTATTTCACGTGGTGCGCTCACGCAAATGACGATAAGCAGGCCAAAACACACGTCCCGGGCTGGCAGGGAGAACCTACTTCCTCCAGATATTAATGTCAGTGTATGCAACCACCCCAACCTTCATTTCTTGCCACGAAGCTATTCAGTTCCATTTTGAGGGGAGGGGGTGGGGGGAGGCACCCAGCGATCATTTGAGTAATTCTATAATTCTGGCTTTATGTTTCACAAGTGGTTGTGTTTTGTCCCACAGATGCTGCCAAAAAATGCAACATAACCTTTCAAGGCTCGTGCTGGCCAGAGACGGCCGCGGGAGACGTTTCCAGGCAGCGATGCTCTTTTCTTTTCTACGAGGGCGAAAGTGAGTAGTGACGTTTTTAGATTATCTCCCTTTCTTTGTTCTTCTGTTGTTTCAACAATTCAGTTTTTTTCGCCCCGTTCTGCTTTGGTATTTTTACAGGTTTGCTGGAAACTGTTGTTAACTCCAAACCGAACCCTAACACTAACCCTAATTCGAACCTAGGAGAGACTGGGACTAGAATTACTGCGTATATCAGTTTTCTGTCCGCCATCTTGCAGCTGAAGGCATGTGAATTTAGCAATACCCTACAGGCTGTAAGGTAGATTTTTCACCTATAGTGGCCCTACAAAATTGCTTACAGCTATGAGGTAGGAAAACTGCTTACAGCTATCTGTAAAGTAGGAAAATTGACCAACCTTATCGCTCCTCTGAGATAGGAAATGTGTGCACCTATCCTTGCCCTTGCTCAGTATTGCGAGGCCCGTAGGCAGGGGGGTGCGAACGCGCGGAACTCCGCCCCCTCTCCCCACGGCCGTGAAGGCCCGCGGCGGTCCGCTCAGATAAAAAGTAAAATTTATCCTAAGAAATAAAATTTCCCAGAAAAGTATACCCGCGAGTCCGCTTATGCTACGGGTCTGTACTTGCTACTGCTCTTGCTATTTTGTGCATGAGCTACTGTGCACCGCTTTACGAATAAAGTTGCGTATGTTGTGTCGTTCGCTTCAGATTATATCTACAGACGATGCAAGGACTCTCAGCAGTGGGAGGAAATGAACACAAGTAGCTGTCGCCGACGCCCTGGCGATTTGACCGGGAAAGGAAGCCAACTACTTGGAACTAATTTTACAAACCACACGGTATGTATAAATACTCGGCGCAGATGATATTTACTCGGCATTTGGTTAAAATGCTGAATGGGAAAGGCTACTCGCGGTTGACGTGTTGAAAATCTTTAAGAATCTTGAACAACTTAAAGAAACATTTCGACTTTTAGGACATACTCGGATAAGCTCGAAAATGTACGGAAATATTTTAAATATGTTTGCAAATTTGTGAACATTTTCCTGAACTTTTTGGGATGATTCGGGAAATCTTCGAGAGTGGTCGGGAATCTTTGCAAATGTTTATAAGGGTCAAACGCTGAAACTTTGGTGCTCAGTGTACATCCAGGACGCGAATGTCGTATGTTTTCATATCTTCACGCCCGTGAAATTCTACGAGCTGTTTGGTTCCTACTGAAACACTCGCTTCGATATTATAAACTGTGATGTCTGTGATAATTCGCAGAACGCAGAACACGTAACGTCGCGAAATACCGAATTCTACTATGCAACTCCAATGATATGATAACGTACTGGAATGTAAAAAAATGCTATGTTAAGATTGCGTTTCATTTTTAATATAATAATTCGATTAAGAAGGCAAAGCTGTTTTAAAACATGAGCCACCGAAAGTCAAACCCAGGGGCAGCTCAGCAGTATGTCAGGCGCGAAGAACAACTGCCCCTGGATGTCCGAGGATGAGAAAGAACATGAATGATATTGCTAACCAGGTGTTCTATATTTAGATTGCACGAAGTATTGATTGTTGGTAATTGACTCGTGAACAGGGTACAAGCTCGTCGAGTACGGCAGACCACCGGATGCATCAAGAGCGAGTGTACGAGGCTTTCAGCTGGATCGCTCTCCTGATCATGGCCCCTTGTCTTCTGATACTCGTCATCGTCACGTAAGCCATTCCTTATTCAGTCAAACGACCTTCACACCTCTCCTCTCCTGTTTTGTCAAGTAATGTCCTCTCTGCCCTGTTCTATACTGTATACCCCTAGACCCTACCTCGGCTTTCTCTTGTCTCCACTCCCCTTCACTCCACTACATTCCACTCAACTGCACACCACTCCATTGCATTACATTACATTATATTGCGGACTGACTCCACTTCATTCCACTCCATTCCACTCTGCTCTACTCCACTCCACTCCACTCTGCTCCACTCCATCTTCTCTACTCCACTATATTCCATTCCAATCCATTCCACTCCATTCCACCCCACTCCACTCTACTTTGCTTTGCTCCATCTGCTCTACTCCACTCCACTCCATCCACTCCTCTCTGCTCTGCTCCACCCTACTCCAATACGTTCTGTTCCACTCTATTCCACTACACAGCCTGCACCCCGACATTGCACTCCAGTCCTGTCCTCACGTCAGGTCACGTGATCTCGGTTTTTTCTTCCGTTCTCTTCTCTTCTCTCTGCCTGTGTCTCTGCATCGTCCCGATGTATGTATGTAGGTCTGTCTAAATAAAATTAATTTTGTTTTTCTTTTCTTTCAAAAACGATGTAGATTCCGAAAATTTGACTGTTTGAATCTCCACAAGTACCTCATCCTGACGTTAATACTACAGACCGTGACGTACTTCATGGATTACTACGGTGGTCTGTCACACAACACGTCACAGCAGGTGAACGCGTCATTCCGTCAGCCTATTTCAGTTTGATGTCTGAATAATTAAGGTTGTGCTTTCTGTGTAAAAGGGCAATAGGGAGTCTAAGCAGCCAGGGCGGCAACGTCCAGGAGGACGACAAAAAACAGAAGTCCAAATTGAAGAAGCCCAAGTTCTAGGTTCTGAAGACAAAGCGAATGGCAAAATAAAAATAGTCCGATTATTACTTCGGATTCAAATTTGGAATATTTAGTCCCCACAATTCGCACTCTTTCACAAAAGAAACAATAAACTTAGGAATAAAACGGACATTAGTGGTGCGTCCCTTAATATTTGATCAGGTAAACGCAATGAAATGCCTACGCCACTTGTTTCTAGTCATACGTGAATTCCCTTGTCAGACACTGCACTGTCCTAGCAATAAATAATAATAATCTTTATTAATACTTCTGGCAGTTTAAAAACTTAATTCCGGGTTATTTATAATCTAAAAAATGACCAATTAGATATTGAAAAATTAACAATATGATCTTAACTCTCACACACACACTCAATCGTACACTCGTTTGCTCACAATTGCTCACACATCTCGTCCACTATTTCACTACTTCATTTACTATATTTGTCCTATTGCCTGGTCCTATACTGTTACACTTGTGGATATTAATGGAAGGAGTATAACATTTGCAACCTACAGACAACATGCAATATGGTGTGGGTGCTTAACCGGTTCTTTGTCGCCGCTACCATCGCATGGATGTTGAACGAGGCTGTATATCTTGTGTGCATTGTCAGGAGTTCCTTCGTTGATCTTATGGCCCACTACTGGTATTTTATCGCATTTGGGTGGGGTGAGTTACCTATCTCACTGTCTGTGTGTTCTCTGTCCATCCAGCTGTCTGTCTCTCTGTCCATCTCTTCATTTAGCTGTTTGTCTGTCTATCTCCGGTTTTCTTTGTTTCTATATAAATGTAATTATTTCTGTCAATTTGACTATGATTCGGTCTATCTGTAATCTGCTTAAAATAAAAAGGAGAACTGATTTCTCATAATACACAATATCAAGCTAAATAATAATAATAATAATAATAATAATAATAATAATAATAATAATAATAATAAAGATAATAATAATAATAACAACAGTAATGATAATTATAATAATGATGAATATTATTATTATTATTATTATCATCATCATCATCATCATCATCATTAACAATACTATTTTTTGTTTGTCTGTCTATTTGTCTGTCTGTCGTTATATATAATTGTCTCTGCCTGTCTGTCTTTTATCTTTGTAACTTTCTTCATTCTCTCCTCGGTTTTCCCTTTCTCACTGTCCACCATGTCTGCCCCTCTTGTCTCTTGACATGTCTCTTCTCCGTCCCTTTCCCACTTTCCTTTCCCCTTATTCAGTCTTGTCTCTTCTCCGTCCCTTTCCCACTTTCCTTTCCTCTTATCCAGTCCGTCACGTTAGGTTTGCCATCATACTACAAACTACTGAGTTCATGCGTGGTGGTATGGAGTCTCGTTGAGCTGCTTCTTTATTCGCTCCCCAGGTTTTCCAGCCTTTCTTATCATGTGTGTTTACATGCCGTCCATCCAGTTCACAGTTGGAACCTTGGATACCAGGTATGGCCACCACTGACTTGTTTGATGAACTTTGAACCATTTTATTGTGTTACTATGACCCAACAGTTATTGCTATTTATACCTTTTTACGAACCATTATCGATATCTGGCCGACTTTTACCAAGGCAGTATCCTACTGAATGTAAGGACAACGAGTTGCATTCGTTCACTCATTCGTTCGTTCGTTCGTTCATTCCCTCCCTCTATCCATCCATCCATCCAACCCTCCATCCATCCATCCATCCATCTATCCATCCCTCATTCATTCATTCATTCATTCATTCATTCATTCATTCATTCATTCATTCATTCATTCATCCGTTCGATCATTTTTTCACTGTTCATCCATCAATCCATTCCTGACTTAGCCTACTCGTTTGTGCGTTAATCTTTTCATTTTTTCTCTCTCCAGTGTGCTTGTAATAGACTAAAGTGCAATTTCATTAAATTCGAAACAACTCTCCGTGCCTCAAAATATTTATTTTATCCTATCAGTTTCATTTATTCGTTCGTTGTTTCGTTTGTTCTCCGTGCAGGGCCCGCGACGCGTGTTTGTAAGTTGGGGGTGGAGGGGGCGGGGGGGCGAGTTTGTAAGTGGGGGGCCGAGATGCGGGCGCGAAGCACTTCATCAGTCCGATATCAAAATCGGCCAAAAAAGTGGGGGGCCAAGGCCCCCTCCCCCTCCCCCCTTATGTCGCGGTCCTTGCCGTAGTTAGTTGAATAGAAGGATGGTTGGTTGGTTGGTTGGACGGACAGATGAATGGATGGATGGACTGATCAATCTGTCTGTCTGTCTACCCACCTCTATTTGCCATTCTCTGACTGGCCTTGCCTTGTGTACTCGTCCTATCCAGGTGCTGGTCGTACCACAGTCAGTCGCCGTACATGCTGATATTCTACATTCCAATGACCCTCGTGCTTCTTGTAAGTTGTGGTGTCCGTGTTTGTGAAATATTCCGTTTGTAAAAGTTGCTCTCCATATTGACATAACACGTTGCAAGCAAACGCACACACTTTGCGATGGGCTACGATGGGCTGCGATGGGCATTTCCATATGTAATTTATGGTGACCACGTCTTTAACAGTCGCAAATTGTTTCGGAACCGTCGGCGACACATGTATTTCCATTAACGCAAACAGTTTGCTGTCTGCGTTTGTTTGCGAGGTGTTACGTCTATATATGGAAACCAACCATAAATCATTGGCAGGTTGACGTGACCCATATCCATATACACTAACCGACTGCTACCTTTAACGTTCCAGACCATACCAGGCTGGCGTGACCCATATCCATATACACTATCCCACTGCTACCTTTAACGTTCCAGACCATACCAGGCTGGCGTGACCCATATCCATATACACTAACCCACTGCTACCTTTAACGTTCCAGACCATACCAGGCTGGCGTGACCCATATCCATATACACTAACCCACTGCTACCTTTAACGTTCCAGACCATACCAGGCTGGCGTGACCCATATCCATATACACTAACCCACTGCTACC
>JANVCJ010091360.1:0-10349 GCA_026413505.1 Epizoanthus ramosus
CCCCCCCCCCCCCCCCCCCCCCCCACCCCCCCCCCCGCCCCCCCCCCCCCCCCCCGCCCCCCCCCCCCCCCCGCGGAACTTAGGACCTTCTGAAAGTCTAGGACTGGGCACCAAATAGCATATACTTATGTGAAATCACTGAAATAACCATTGATAACCCCTTCTCGGTGCTCGGTATAATCGGTATCTTTATTTATTTATTTATCTATCTATTCATCCATTCAGTATTCTGTAATAGGCAGTAGTATCTGTTATCCCTTTGGCTTTACTATAGAATGATCTAAGTTATTATGAATTGTCTCTTTTTCCCTCCGTAATCCGGCGAGAGTTGATGAAGAAAGACCGCGGACAGTCGAGAGGGAGAATGGGACGAGCGAAAAAGAGAGAGGGGAGGGGGAGGGGTCAAGTTTTTCCTCTTTTCGTATCCTATCTCCTCTCCCCACTCGCTGTTCTTTTCCTCGCCCCAGTCTTTCCGCCTTTCGCGCGCTGTACCCATGCTATTTTCGCCAACTCTCGACGGATTACAGAGGGAAAAGAGGGACTGCTCGTAGTCTATTTCGATCGATCTATATATTAGATTAATTGATTGAGTCATTTGTTTCAAAAATGGTGCCCTGGCCAGTGTTATATAATTATGATATAAGTGAAATGAGAATTTATGATGAAAATCATTACTGCCATATTCTTAATTTTGAGATGCACGTATGTTATGCCTTCCAGGCTTTGTTTGTTATGAGAGTCGTGCAACGTGATTCGCTCTGTTTTTCTAAATTTGTCTTCGGTTCGCAGTGACTATTTAATAGTTCATGTTCTCATTCTAACTCCGCCTCAGTCAGTTGAGACATCTTCCACCTGCTCCATGTAACTATATTTGACAACACAGACAAACCGGTCAAGAAAATTTCCGTTCAGTGCCACGATTGTAAACTCGGAGCGCTTTATAATGACGACTTTCTTAGCAGTAACTTTATTATTTGTTGCAACTGATGGTTGGCTGGGAGTTTAGAAACGAAAATTAAAGGTGCAAACTCTTTTACTTTCTAGTCTGGAGAACGAACCAAATACAAGAATCTCTTTCCAATTTTTTCTCATGCCCCATGCAGATAGCCAATTCACAGACTATTAACATATAACATATATATGTATCCCGTCAGTTTTTTCTGGAGTGAAAGTTGTGGTGCAGACAATGATAATTGTGAATATTGTCGGTATTGTTTGCATGCAGATTCGCATAACAATGAGCTGAGTTCTGCTCATTTACATTTCTCGTCAGCTTGCCAAGCCTGAGTGAAGTCTTCGAGTGAGCGAACTCCACGTTCCATTTCGTCTTCTGTTTTGTTACTCGACACTGCATAATAGATATAAGCGAAGTTACGAAACGGTGAACTTTCCAAACAGTGACGAATAGTGCCTTCAAGGCTGTTGAACTGGAAGATTGTAAGTGTTCTGGAGAACGGTAAGCAAACATTTTTAATCGTATTCAGTTGAAACATTATGTTTTGATCTTCACTGGAGTACGTGACACAAAACTTGCCGAGTTTCTAGCAAAACAAGCTTGAAGTTAAAGCAATATAAAAGGTATTAAATTCTCGATGATAGCCTCTTCCAAGTTTCGTCACATTTATGTTGAATTTCGTGTGTTCAGCGTTGCTCGAGCGCGCTATTACTCTTTGATGCTTCGAGTCGATTATTGATTTGTGGTCTGTGAAGTGTTTACACATGGTCTTACCAAGTTTACCTATGAACTAGATAGATGCATTCCAGAGAAAATAAGTGTATACAGTTATTTGGATCTGATAGAGTGCAATGAACAATAGCATAAGATTAAAGTATAGCCTCATGTACCGTCGGTGAGTGGAAAAGAAGTACGGAGATCGAGCATACTATAAAGCTGTAGGCGATATGTGAACGCCGACAAACAGTGTGGGTGTTTCACTTTTAAATACATTCGGTACATTTCTCACCTTTATCGCACAAGTAGGTGTTAATAATTGTGGCAGAGATTAATGCACTATAGGAAATGCGAAAACGTGGGAGAAATAGTTCAAAATATAGTCGTGTTTGCATATCTAGTCAAACAAATGAATATAAATGATTTCCCGAGGGCGCGCAGTTCTGCAGGAAGTATCGGTCAGTTACATATGAAAAGCAAACGGATGGTGCCGAGACTTTGACAAGTAACATGGCTATCAGTATACCTGTGTTTAATACTGTTTGTTGCAGGTTTAAAGAGATGTAGACTAAACAATTGTTTTCAATGTTACGTTCGTGGTGTCACTTCGAAGTCTTCTTCATAACAGTGCTTCGTATGCTTGGGTTGAATTGATAAGTCAACTCGTGATATGCAAAGTGCCCGGGTTAGTGTTTGGAACCATTGCTTAGTGTGTCTGTCACTAGTGCAAAACCTAATTCGGATCTCCACAAATTTCCTTAGAACTCAAATTCCAATACTAATTTAATTTTAACTCTACAAAACTAACTTCAAAAGTAGCAATCGACGCCGATTACAAACAAACTGTTTAAGACATGTATTATGTGGAGTATTGATGAACCATTTGCGACTTATTTCCTCGGCAACAGTGAACACTATACTGTCTGTTACGGGGCCGAACAGTTCACGAGTGTTTCGATTGTTGGACTTAGCTGAGTGAATTTAGGCCAACACAGTAAAATAGCGTTTTTAGCTGCCGCTTATATACGAAGCAAGCACTAATGATTTATGTGAACTTTGTGAATTTTCCAGTTTGCCTTCAACGTAACACAAAGTCATTAGCGAATCATGCTTTGTAGTGCAGATTAGTTACATGTAGTGAATCGTTTTGGCTTCGGACGATGCTAATTTGTTGATTTTCTACTGACCACTGAGTTGTACAAAAAGCTATAAAGTTACAGATTGTATTAAGTTTGACTCAGTATTGGTTAAACCAGCTTGGAAAGAGGTGTTCATAATAATTGATGCTAGCTTATGTGGTCACATTATTCAAATTAAATGATACTTTAATATTCAAACGCTTGATATCATGACGCGTGGCTTTTGTGGGATGTTGTTCTATTCAAGCAATATTTACATTTCAAATTATGCTGAATTTTGCTCGATATCTGGATCTTATATATCGTTTTCAAGATCTACTTCTCGCTTTCTGTGTGAAGCCCGTACACATCTCATGTGGACTAGGTGAGTCGACTTTGACATTGTTTTTTTGTAAAGTTTTATAACCAATTTTATAGCTATAATTTGACTTTAGTAGAGTTAGATTCGAAAGAAAAACTAGCTATAGAGTTTGCACACAGCTCGTATCGTGCAAGTTAGTGTCTGTACGTTCTTTCCAACGCAACGGGAGTGATGATTTTGAAATTGTTAATAATTGTTTTATAAAGCGTGTACATAACTGAGAACCATTCTAGCTGGCTAAATATGTTAGAACTTTACTTTCAATCATTACTTAATTTAGCTAATTGTCCTCTGCTATGGTGTTTCGCTTTAATCCGGGAATTTCACTGTTTCACAATAAAACTGTATGCAGATTCAGCGCTCGTAGCTTGCTTTATCAGTTCATATTTTGAGACGAAACTATTGAGTGAACCGAGTGAACATAAGGTAGGAAACTCGCCAGATTGTAGCATGCACGCGCAGAATAATGTATAGAGAATACAGCAGTGCACAGAGGTCGTGTTACCTTCTCCTTTTAACAGAACACATTTTCAGCCATCTTTAATACGTGGATTATGCTTTGGGAATTGTATCACTGGAACAAAAACTTCCGCATCAAAAATAATCCAGCGCAACGTTACATCACTGATAACAATTTTCGAGTAAGGTTATAAAGAATGAAACAAGATAGCGAGTGAACTTCGCCAAACAAGTTCAAATGTAAAAATAAAAAGGTAAAATTATGTTATGATGTTAAAATGTATATTCATTATTGTAGATCCAATAGATCATCTTCAGATAATGAACTGAGAGGCGCAGATACACATCAGATATCGAAAGACAAGTTTTGACTGCTTCTAAGTGAGCTTCGCAGCTGATTATTGGATAATTGAAACACAGTGGTTTGTTCGAATATTCAACGGCGTTTTCTTAAGAAAGAAGCAATAATAAATACTAAAAAATAGTAATATAAACAGATAGAGAGCCGTTTCTCTGGTCTTCTTCTCTGCATTTATATTTATTGAAATTGGATTATCCTAGGAAACAACTCCTTTGAGTACTGTTTCTTGAAACATTTTAAAATATTTTGTATTCGGTTGCACCCAATATCTCAGAATTTTAAAACCTCTGGCTCTGATGAAGATCACATGTTCTAAATTTTTCATTTGATAATAGATAGTAATAATTCGAAAGGTAAACAGAAATTTGATTGCAACGGTTTTTGTTTACCGAAATATATACTTGTGGGAACCAACGGCTGACCGGAACTGTACAATTTCTTTCTTTCTGTATCAGTAAATATATTCTGCATCTATCGAGTAGTTTACCACGTATAAGAGAGTTTGCATGTCGAAATATATGCCATCGAATTGTAAGACATTTTATATGACACGTCACTATTCGCACGAATACTCGACGGAACAAAATTAATTAGCACTATTGTTGCACTTACATGTTTATTGTTTGTATATGCTCCTCCTTGTGAAATCTGGGGCCATTCTGTGCATTTCAGAATTCGAAATCAGAGAGAATTGCCCCAGATTTCACGAGGATCGTACACATTCAAAAACAGGATCAGCAACAATCGTGTTTATTAATTTGATTTCGTTTAGTATTCGTACGAATAGTGATGTATCAGTGTCTTAAAATTCGATGGCATACATTTACCCATACAAACTCTCTTAAACTACTCGATATATGCAGAATATATTTGCTGATTTGAGAGCTCGGGCGACCTGAGGCTAGATACAATGTAGATATACGCGTGCACGAGCAGTTTAGGGCAAGGGAAAAGTCTGGAGACAGCGAAGTCTCCGCTCCATCCGCAAAGTATCTGAGGTAGTTAAGGATTTTTGAGTTTTCCTCTTGAGATAACGCTTGAACGAGAGCTTATAGACCAAAATAATAACAATAGAGAAGATAAAAGATCGTTCAGAAATAATGCGATAAAATTTTAATAATTAATTGGACTGGTACTCCAGATTTGCATTGCTTTGCTTACCGCCGCCATACCAAATGGGTTGTTTACTTTATTTAGTCATGCTTTGAAAAAATATATATTTTCAGTGTTTGTACAAAAAACAATACATCGACATCTTGTGTAATATTAAAGTTTGCTGAAATATTTCTACTGTCACCAATTTTCTCACCTTTTCTATTTATATGTTAACGAATTTTTCGCAAACACAGAAACTATATTGTTATTAGTTGGCGCAAGTCATTGGTTCAAATTTTGCTACATTCTACAACTTAGCAACATATACGGTTCAAATCAACTGATTTCTGTTACAGTTTTACAAATTGTATATAAGAATAGCTTTTCTTAATTTTCAGTTGATCTTTTGATGGTCACATACAGATTCGACATTTTAATCAATATTTAATTTGTCAGATTAGTTCTTTAGCACGACATATTTATAACCGTAATCTAGACCGAAAATATTTTATAGAAGTACTAATCTTTGATCTTGCCGAACGTTCCAAAACGTATAAAGTTTAAATATATAAACGTTAAACTTTATTTGTTATTAAATCAGCTAGAAATATAAAGCTGCCAGCGGCTGACATGAATTGAAATACGGTTTTCATTTGTTTTGAAATTGTGTGGGAGGGCCAAAATTTTTGTTTTGCTCAACTGAAGCGCCGACATGCTAACTCTGGTAAATGTTTTGGACATAATAATATTAAGTTAAACCTGTTGCATCCATCAAGGTACTAGCGAAGTGGATTTCTCTTGGACAGGCTCTGTATGTTGATATGTGTAAGTGATTTCCCCATCCCAGTCAATATGATCATAAGCCGAGAGAAGGTGTCCCTCAGTGATTCAAAATTTCAACACAGTTGATCTGTTTACAAGTTCCATTACAGTGCACAGGAGTTTCAATGATTTTAAAAATATTCCAGATGGTGTTTTAAAAATACGAAGATGTAGCGATAGTCTAGTTAGTTTCTTTAAATTCACGCCGGTAAGTTACGCTGTTTTTAAACTTACAATTTGAACTGTTGATTTTGTACACGCTCAATGGCTGAACTGGCCAAATTGGTCTGAAACCACACTGATCGAGTTCATGTTAATTTAGATCCTTATTCCAAAAAAATTGGAAATATTGGCAAAATTGTGCATAATTCCAACATCAGAGGCGTGATTCAACACGAGTTGCAATAGTTTATTGGAGGGTGACAGAAGTGTACGTAATTACCCGGTCATAGCAACTCGAGCGAAACTGATATACATAAGTTTACTCTACCGATTTTATTTATTTTATGGTTTGTCAAATGTATGCGCAACAGTGGAATTTCTAAATGCTCCACTGTAGCTTGGCAGGGGTTTCTGTTCGGTGTTTATATCAGTTCCATATACATATATCTATATCTTCACTTTCCGAGTCCTGTCGTAAAAGCAACGAAAGAGCGATAAGAAATGCTATCAGACCAAAGCTTAATTGAATTGACACTTTTACATAAGCAACAGTAAACATATTGTTTGTTCTCAAAAATCTGTAAATACAGCTGATCGCTTTGTCTCCAGCCACTGAATATTTTAGATGTCTATATTCAGTACTAATTTCAATTCGATTCCCAATGCAGCCATTTAGAAGACTTTATATTGTGGATAGATCAACTGAAAGTTGATGTGATATGTTTTTCTCCGTGAGGGTGGAATGTCTGAGCTGAACGTTTTGCTCTAACGAAAGCCTTGAGCTCGAATGTCTGCTCAAACCTTGCACCCCCTGTTGATTTATTTATTCATATTTTGGCTTTACTCCCAGACGGAGAAATCCCAGTTTTCCAAACTTAACAAACGAGTGCAGCTGCATTTAAAAGGCTGTTTCGTTTCGTCATAGTCAACTTGTTTCTAAATTCCAACGTCGGGATATTTAATATTTCACATAAATAGTCCGATCATTGCATGACTGTATTCTAATTTTTTATTCTGTACTAATTGGAAAACATTTAGCATCCCAAATCAACCATTTAGAAGGCCTGTTTAGTTTCATTATATCTAGCTGTTTCCTAAATTCTCTAAACCATCAACGAGAGACTTTCAAAATCTTAATCAAACCAGCAATGATAGCTTGATTTCATTAGAATGAGAAGAAATACAAAAATATTTGTGAAAACCTCATTTTGTGGTGAGGAGCACGTTTGAAATGCTACAAAGGTGTGGTACCGAAAGTGCAAGTATTGACGTTGATAATAATATATTGTTCCATGTTGTTGCTCAGGTTTTTCATAGTTGGAGATCGTCGCAGGTGGTAATATGCCGTGCAAATTGTTCGTGTTTCATTAATATTTGACGCTATTTGGTCTGTTAGAATACATGGTAATGGTAGTACTGTTGCTGAAAGAGCAAAGAGCGGAAGGATGACATTTGAAGCAAACTCGGGTCCCACTAAACATTTTCACATCCGAGAAGTAAAGTAAATAGTTTCCTCTTTCCATAAGAATATCAGGAGAAGAGCAAGTATGGAGACTCAGAGAGATACATATTCAATGAATACATACTCGTGAATAGTACATCGAATCAAGCACAAAGGAATAATTTTCAAAAATCAGTGGCGTGCTTCAGAACGTGCTTTTCTCCAATGCACTCTCTTTTTCAATAACATGTAATTGGCGGAGTTGACAGTTTTTAACTGGCGTGTTGTATTGTTTTTGCAGTGTTTTGTCACGACTAATTGAAAGAAAACAGCCACGCAATGATCGGAAATGAATTATGACTAACTTGACCAACTACTGAGACGTGGCGCCTAGCAGAACAGTACAGCAGTCGTCACAACACAGAGGGAAGGAACAGTATCATGCAGGCTGATGGCTCGTGTAACTGCACGCTGGTTATTCGGTCGTGTTGGTCTAGTACTACTAGTAATAATGTGTGTTCAACTGTTCAGCCAGCTGGGTATGATGACCAGGAAGTGCTCGGACCAACCCAGGAACGAAATGGAGGAAACTTTCAAGAAATTAACAAACGATGAAGAAAATTTAAAGAATCACAATAACAAAAATAAGGTAGTCATTACAACGGAAAAACCAGCTGTAACGACTGAGTCAACAAGAGCAACTAAGTCGGCGATTAATGATGACTTAAAAGGCAAACTAAGCAAACTGGACAAAGCCACGATAGCTGGCGATCTCAAAAGCCTTGCTCTGGATCTGATGGAAACTCACCGAAACACGATTACGTCACCTATTTCACATCGTATCGACGAACACCTAAGAAAAATCAACATTCTTTTACGAAAACTACACGAGGAAGAATTAGAAAAGAGAACGCCTCATAGAGTGGAGAAATCCCCCAGGAAAAAGTTACCAAAGAATGAAGTGTGCCCTGAGAAGTTTATGGGTAGAAATCTGGCTTATGGCTACCCGTACTTTCGCACAGGATTTCAGCGTATAAACTGTACAAACTATGTCCCGTTAAATAAACTTGTTACAATTGTAATTAGCATTTCGAAGGAACGTCCGAAACCTGCGGATAGTTGCGTAGGCATCCTGAGCAATGTTGCCAAACTTTTTCCTGGAATCTCAGTGATATTTGCAACTAATACGAGATTGTCAAAGAAACAGAAAGACGCCATAGCAAAATTGGACATAGTATTTAATTACCACAACAGTGCTGGGACAAAGCAAGGCCGCTTATGGAAGGAGCTCCTAGATAAAGTACGGACATCGTACGTGTTGATAATGCCCGATATTACCCATTTTACGGATGATATTTTCTTGGAAAGACTGGTGAGGATTGTGAGCGACAACGATGAGGTGTTGCTGAGTGGCGGGAGTTATCGTAATCTGAAGGGTGAGTGGACAATGGGGTGTCAGCAGTCATCAATCAAGAATTGGACGTTGTCGTATCGTGAGGGATATTATCACTCGTTTAGTGACTGCGTGGTGTGTGACTACGTGCCGGGACCCTGGCTTGCAAACACTGACAAGCTACGGCAGCTGGGATTTGACCAGAGGTATGTGTACTGTAGAACGCAATGAGATGTCGTAACGTCTCGACACATGCGTAACATCACGAACGAAATGCGACCATTCAAATTGAATCGCTCTGTGAGTACTATTACCTCTTTTACACCTGAGAGCGCATTTCCAAACTGAGCGAGAGACATCACAAATCCTGACAACGCATTCAAAACTGGGCAAGCTAGCATAACTTTATCACACATGGTAAAACAACTCTGTGGCCATTCATGCAACAAAAGGATGGAAGTGAGTTGTCATATCACCTTCTCAACAAAAAGAATGTAAAAATTCAAATGAAAGAACTCGGGAACTATATACAATAAACTCTTTACGTCTCCAGAGAACCTTCAAGTTTCGATACAAAATGTGGTAATTCAAATAAGTGTTCTTGATGCGTACTAGTTGTAATACTAGATTTACAGTGTCCCTCAAACACTTGCGAAAGCTAGTGTTTGAGGGGCACTGTAAATCTTTAATCTGTATATATCAATAAAGATTGACTGAAAACATTATCAAAACAAAAGGAATTGTTGGTTGTCCAAAAGTAAGGATGCAAATTACTTCATTTGGGAACTTAAACTGATTTAGGTAAACCGAACACATAAATTAAAACTGATATTTCAGTTGCGGAATTTCGCATTCTTCTTTGGTTTTCGATCGATCCACATTTCCTTTCTGTCGAGGAATGTATATTTCAGACAATAGCTATATACATAATGCAACCATTATTGATCGCGATTTGTATGCTCTGCAGTCTTCCCCAGGGCGCTTTCCATGACTTATTCATACGTCTAAAGAAGCACAGTCGTTCCCAAATCGCCGTGAGCTGCCCTGACATCATGTTTAACGTGGAACAGAGCGAAGTGGAAGATGCGCAGTATGTGGACGTGGCCCGGAAACATGAGATCAAGAGATGGGTGGAAGCAAATGGGAGAGTTCGTTGGTATGGCTGTAGACGCGGTCTCCATTACAATTCCGGTTCGGCATCCTGCGGACTCACCAAAGGAATCGCGGTACCTCCATGTGACCTCGCCAATCTGGCCGAAGTTATTAAGTTCATTATGAAGGAGTGTGAGGATGCGGGTTTGTTCTGTGAACTGCAGGAAGGCACACTACTTGGTAGGACCTACAGTACCAATACTCATAATTGCATTGTGTCGTGTCGTGTCGTGTCGTGTCGTGTCGTGTCGTGTCGTGTCGTGTCGTGTTGTGTTGTGTTGTGTTGTGTTGT
>JANVCJ010091371.1:0-10348 GCA_026413505.1 Epizoanthus ramosus
GGCGAGTTAAAATGCCTGGTGAAACACAGCCAATAAGAACAAAATAAGAACATTTTGAGCCTGAAATTGTCAAAAAATAAGAACACTGAGCCTGAACACATTTTTACTGATTCTTATAAAAAAAACTGTATTTGAAATTCCATACCCTGTTCAAGAATTTGAGTCCAAGTTATACATCTTAGTTCGCTAAAAGTAAAACACTCTCGATCTCAGCTGGGGCCGAAAGGTGAAAAAAGGAGAAGGAAAAAGATGCGCATGGTTGGTTCTTTTCAGCCCCATTCGGATGTACTTTTTGTCTGGTGACGAAACGAACTTCATTTCTCAAATTCTTCACATCCTGTTCCTTCTTTGGTGAAAATGACAAAATAACAAAGGGAACATGATTGCAGAGAGTGGCATGGTTTTTACAATTTGTCGCCATTTATTTGTCATATTAACTTTCCTGTAGCAAGAGAAGATAAAGTTCATGAATATCAGGAATTTGCAGCATTGATTACAAACTAAGAGGACACATTACTCATTGCAAAACATTCACAGCAAGACGCTCTTCCTCGTCTGCTGGCAAAGTTGCGGTAGTACTCAGGGAGTCGGTATGTAGTCCAGAACACGCAAGAACTGACATGACTCCTTTGTCTGCAAACATTCCAATCTTAGTTCTTATTATTGAATAAGCATCAGCAAACACAATATATTTTAAAATAACAGGTTTTTTCGTACATTTAGTATTTACGAGTTCCAAATCAGACAGACCCGAGAAAATGAAAGCTATACTCACTGCGTTAGTTCAATACTGAAACTCATCAGTGATAAGCACGGCAGATTAAATTGTCCACGGAAGAAAGGTGTTCTAAGAACCAGCACTAATAGTTACAAGTTACAAATAATAGCATGCCATTTGCTCAAATAAAAGCCAACTGAACAAATCGAGTCAGTCTCAAACCTTGTTCGCCAAACGTGTCAATACATGGAGAGGGCACTTCGTGAGCCATGCTTGGTGGAACCTATAGACGTAGGTGCCGAAAGGTTTCTGCAGTCTATTCGTTCATACTCGCTATGTGAAGCTTCTGTTTAGAACGAATCTGAACAACATAGCAGCTCTGCTTCCTTCTTCGACAGTTGGCAAGTATGAGATGTGACATCATTGCATGGGGAACACCCTTCATAGAATATTACAATGGTCTATTTTAGGCCCGTTCCCAGGGGGGATGCGATGGGTGCGTACTCACCCCCAAAGGTCCAAGATGGTCTACCTCAGACAATGTTTTGTATATTTTTCACCAAAACGTGCCTTATACAGCAAATCGTACTTTCAGGTTTTCTTTCCAACCGTTTCTAAAACACAGTAAATGCGTTTTGTAATCACCTGATTTTCAAAAGTTTCCGGGGTCGCACCCCCCAGAAAATATCCTGGCTAAGGGCCAGGGAACATAGTTCTGCGGATAGTTTACCAACTGACTGATTAATTGACGGACTCAGACTAGCTCTGGCGTGCCCTTACCATTTCATAAGATATCGAAATAATTTTTTAAAATTGTATCGACCGTTTAATCGAATAATTAAACCTTGCAATTATCTGTCGGCTGGTACATGCAAACCAAATAAGGTCATGATCCTGTAAACATGTTTCGTTTCTACCATTTTCCGTGTTGTTAACTACTAGTACACGAAAAGTGTCTGGCCAAGCAGGCACATTCGGCTAGCTGGGGTAGATGTCCCAATAGGCTCAACTATAGCAGCTGCACAACGGCTGCTAGCTTTAAACTTCGCTAAACTACAATCCACTAGCCACAGTCACAGGCACTTGGGATACATTACTGACTATCATATGCATAGAAGATATTACATGTCCGCGCGGAGATACAAAATTTCTCTTCGAGTATTGAAAAATATTTCACGAGTGAGCGCAGCGAAATTTCGTGTCGAATAAGTGCCGCTGCCCGAATTAGCGCCCACCCCCAAATACAGGTTGGACTGACTCGGTCATTTACGGTAAACGTTTACGGTAAACGTGTTCATGCACTGAGCGAGGAATTTCGAAACTGTTCGAGGCTTTTATAGTCTGCTACAGGAGTGTGGTCTGAAGAAATTTCTTGTCTACTATATACAATTGCCTATAGCTTGAACAAGATCAACCTTTTACGCTCCGGCATGTTTTCTAGTATTCAAGCCCGGGGTGTATTCGACCCAAATTTTTTAGTCCAACTGAAAGCAAGTATACACTGCCAGACGCAACGCCACGGTTTGACTGTGCGCATGCGTAGGCAGGTTTTGGCCAAACCGTGGCGTTGTGTCTGGCATGCCGGCAGTGCTTACTTGCATTCAGTTGGACCAAATTTTATACCCTGTTATGACACGTTTTCAAAAAAGACTATTGATTCCCTGTTTGTGACAGGAAGATCTAGAAAGTATACCCTAAAGGGCGGTCCATCACGTTATGCTTTTAGACGGGAGAAAATTTAGTCGGTTTCATAAAAGGCACATGCATGCGCATGCGCATGGCAAAACGGAGGAATTTTCCCGCCAAAAGTATGTGGCATGCGTAAAGACATCTGAGGACATTGTTTTGTTGCGGTAAATAGACTCGCTTTTGTCAGCGGTCCGTCTGTGTTTCACGCTCGGCCGGACAGATTTATTTAGGTTTATCTGTACTTGGTCTGCAGCACGAAGGTACATGGCTTTCAAACCACAGTGTTCTGTGATACACTGCAGATCTTCAAAATCTTCCTGTCAAACATAGGTGTTTAGTATTCAAAAATAGATCAAACTGGAGGCGCCCAAGTGTTTTTATCGCAACATCTTCCAGTCGTTGCCCGCGGTCCTCGATTGTTTTATTAACCGTGAATAATGCTAAGTTAAAAAGTTAAAGTTTAATAATGCAAAGCGGAAAACAAGGGACTCAATCAATTGTTTATATATTTATAAATGCTACGCCCACCTGTTTATTGCAGATCTTTACTAGACTGAGGGCCACGGTTACATTTTGTAAATTAAAGAAGATCTCTATCTTTTAGCATTGCCATAAGTAATTACCCTATTAAAATAACAGCACTCACCATCAATCGAAATCTGAAAGAAACAGAAAGAATAATTACTACTGAAAATACATCAAGTCTATGTGCGAACTTCATTTCTTGCCCCGGGTTTCTGACATTATCAGAACACGATTATCTAAAATATGTAAGCGGATGTACGCAATGCACAGCATGTTATACCCCGTATGTTCAAGGTTTTATCTCTGGATCCCTTCCGCTTAGACACTTTGCACGCGTTCACATCCCCACCGCCCTTCCACTCTTCAGAAGTTCCTCATGATGGATAGTCAGTCGAGAAACTGGAACTTTTCGCTTCCGATCTCAAGAGAAACAGTCAACTGTACTCAATACATTGACAATTTATACCTAAAGGATATTGACTCTCTGTACATCCTAGACGTGGTCTTGTTAGTAATTAACTGTTTCACTGCCATTACCGCTATATCGGGCAACAGCCTGGTGATATGGGCGATATTGAGAACATCTTCACTGCACAACCCGTCCAATATTTTACTGTGCTGCCTGGGTATGACCGATCTGCTTACTGGCCTGATATCGCAGCCATTATTGATAGCATATACCGTCAATAGAATTAACGGGAACTATCCGGCATATTGCGACATTGCCAAGTTTCAACTGATCCCTGGATATGTCCTCTCTGGAGCGTCATTTCTTACGCTATCCGTGATAAGTATCGACAGGTTTCTAGCAGTGAATCTGCACCTCAGGTATCGAGAGTTCGTTACCATCAGAAGAGTGCTAATGGCTGAAGCCGCGGTTTCATGTGCGGCCATTATTCTCGCTGTTGTCCGCTTGGTTGCGGATTCTGGTGTGTCTCGACCTGTGATGATCGCATCTCTGTCGTTGAATATAGCTATAAATGTGGCATTGTATATCAGCATATTACGTACTGTCCGAAAACACGAACGTATCATTCATGCGCGACAACAACTTGCGGAGCACCTGCACAGCCATGATGGCTTAGATCTCAAGAAATGCAAGAAAACGTCAGGAACAATGGCGGTCATTTTTGTAGCGTTTTGCATTTTCTATCTTCCATATTTGTGTATCTTAGTGGTTTCTGCAAGCCTAAAGTCTAACGTTATAAGCTGGGAAGTCAATATTGGAGTGGAGGCCTCGTCCACGATTGTCCTTTGTAACGCGACATTGAACCCTCTGTTATACTGCATGAGAGTAAACGACATCAGACGCGCAGTCCTCGCGATCTTCAGGAGAGACGAAGAATAAAGAATTCCAGTTGTATTCAGTCTAATATCTGCTGCAAACAAGTCAAATCTAGTGTTAGCAATTTAGAAACGGGTTATGGTCTTCATTATGCTTAAACGCATAATTAAAAGTTTTAACCATGCAAGCTCTTTTTCATTAAAGACAGCTGACTATATCAGTATATGCTGTCAATTTGGCAGCAACTGTTCGTGGCGGTACAGCCAGTATTTGATTTTGAGGTAAATATTACAGTTAATTGAAACCGTGAATATGTATTCATTTCCTGTATATTCGGTCAAACACTCAAGATTGCTTGCAAAATACTTAATTTTGTCTTCGGAAAAGTTTGACAAGTTCGTGCAGCTTTCACCTTTTTATGTTGCAAGAATAAACAAAAAATGTTTTACTAACAAAGTAGCAGATGTTAATCAGTTCGGTGCAAAAGCTGACATGAACCTGTCATAATCATAAAAGCTTCCTATTCTTAAAATTGCTTATCCGCTGGCACCAGTTCTAGAGCCCTCCGCCATTACGTTTGAGCAGCGCATGACAATTTTATTTATTATCATTAAGAACATACTTGCCATGCAGTTTGCTGCGATCATGCATGATTACACAATAAATAAACAGACAAATCGAAGTCCTCAAAATCAGTAGGAAATATATCAACTACAAATATTTGGCGGTGAAAATTCAATATTATCTCCCGGAGTACTATTTGCATTTTATTTATTTAAATTGGAATAATATGATTGAAGGCCTTATCTGGTACTACATGCACTAGTGCAAGAATTTTCATGATTGTCATTGCAATATTGTAACTTAAAGGTATTTTCTATATAAACTTTGTATTAACATACGATACATTTCACAGTCAAAACCGAGGACAGTATTTAAAACGTTGCCGTTATAAAAGTAACAAAATGGTGATTATTCGGACAGATTTACTGATTTAGGTTTGCCTACACTTGATCACTTCAGCACCAAGGTACGTTTATGGATTGCAAATCATTGTGTTTTGTAACACATTGCATCACATCGATGTTTTAAAATTTCTACTTCGTGGCAACAAATACTTTGCAAACACACTCTACTGAGTTGGACCGGGGATGTTCAATTTCACTGCTCTTGAGTGCTCGTCATCACATTAGTTAAGACAGCCCCTCGTGTCACCCTTCGTACGCGTTCCTGGCGAGTCACTTTCTGTGTTACAATGCATAGGCTCAAAATTGAAAGGAAACGACACCGGCCACAGGCGGCCCAAGCTCAGAGTTTGTACTCGAGTATTTAATTTACATGTCGATACAATTTATATAAGACTTTATATGGGAAATCATTCTCATCTTCTCGAAATGCTAGAATTTTGCCGTAAATAGGGAAATAAAGTTAACTTTTCTCAATTCCACTGTGAACGTGTGTTTTCTGCGCATTTTGGGGCAATTTTGATCCATTTTGAGCTAGTTTTGGCTCCGAGTTGTCCCCCATGACTCAGTGAGGCATGAATAAACTCAAAATACACGCTTTTTTAAAAATAAGAACCAGGTATTTTGGCCGAGGCTCATTGTTCTTAATATTTTGGGCATTTCAGCCTCAAATTGTTTTTAAATTGTTCTTATTTCTATATTTAATAAGGTTGCTGTAGTTTGAAAAAAGAAATCCCCTGAAATTAACACAGCTTCGCTTTTATGGTTGTTGCGAAAAGAATAATTAAGTAACGAATCTCAATATTTCGTATTGAAACATTGTTATGGCTCCGAGATTTCCCAGCCTCAGACTGTTCTCAAATTGTTCTTATATAAATTTTGGGCGAACTGAGCCTCAGTGTTCTTATAAAATCGTTCTTATAAAAAAAAGCGTGTATATTCAGAAATGTGTTACAAAGAATTTTAATCTACTTTATAGTTCAAATCATAACCTCCTTCCATAGCTTACATTTCTCAATTCTCTTAAAACCTACCTTAAAATGCAACTGTTGATAAACACTCTAACTCAACTGAAGTGTTCTTGCTTGAATCTTGAAAATATTTCGAGAGACTGAATCTTAGTGTCACTGCAAACAGCCAGTGTTTTAGACTAGTCTATGCTTCCGATATGCGATGCTTTTATAAAGGTTTTCAATTTTTTCTAATTAATCAAACAAATACGTTTCTTAAAATGTATCCACGTACGTGTACGGAAGCAGTTGTGTATACGCTTTTGATACAGTGAAAAGGAGATATTTTAGCACCTCTCGAACCAGCAAACATACCGAAGCTAATGTTTACCTGGATTCGCAAGTGTGAAACTAACTAAATGCAGACGAGAAAATAAATTGTGAAATTGTCAGGGACACTGTCATGCACTTGCAAAAAGCATTTCAGTTAATAGATTTCGAAATCGTTCAAGTTTTTTCAGCAGTAGACTGTGTCGGCTTTTTTAATTTACTTTTAGCAGTAAGTTCAGTAAGTCAAATCGTGGTTTTCTGTCCAACTGTTCCCGCCGATGTTTTGCTTTATTTTTTTACATTTTTTAAAATTTAAACATATTTGTTGAGGCGTTTGCTCAAGAGCAAAAGTGCTCATCTAAGGCGCACACTCTCATCGAAAACTCATACTTTATTTTGCAAGTGTGTTGCCTCAGCCGTAATTTATAGATATTACTGAAATAATGAAATTTGTAATTTTGATTGTAATTTAGGATGTACCGCACAAACTTAACTAATCCCGATCTTCAGACGTGACTCTGCAAATCTCACTCTACCTTATACTGAATATTTTCATTAGCGCTTCATTCAAGACATACATCTTATTCAATACTTGCCAATGTTAAGCCACAGGGGGAAGAGGTAGGGCATAGGTTGGTACTTGAACTCGGGAAATTTCCCTGTCAAATACCCCTCCCCCGGGAGTTGGTCATTGCTCAAGAAGTTGCAAAAGATTTTTCAAAGTACAGTCCCCCAAGGCCAAGGGCAGAAAACCCCCCGCCCCTCTCCCCCGCGGATTATAAACATGCCTTTATTCAAGATCTCCGCGACATCTTGTACAACTAATTACTTTGCTGTCTTTTTACTTAACAATTTTAACTGACTTGCATGGAAGTGTTTACTTTGAAGCTAATGTTTTTTTCGCGTCATTTAAATGTAACATGGATTCAATTAAACTTGATTTTTAATATTGATCGAACTTTTTGTACTATTTTGTTGACAAGATAATTAAACAGGAAATCTGAAGTCGTTTGGAACAACATGATCTAAAGGGATGCATAATATGCCTTCTGCAGCAGGTGGCGTTTGTTTGTTGGAACTGCTGAATCTGTCCCAGAAGTTTCTACCATTTGCACTATACAGCTCTTATCACGGGAAACAGTACATCTAATGAAAATGGCATCTTTTAATTTTCTTCCTTTGCAGTCTTTAAATCTCTCATTCTAATTGCACTCGTTCCTATAATTGTTTTGACCACTAAACAAAAAAGACTAATGAAGATGATAAGTTTAACCACAAATGACAGGGGAGGTAAGTGCTAACACTTTTATGTTTCCATGTCTGCCCTTTAGTTTGCCGACAATTTTGATCAAGGGTAACTGACATGACTGTTGTAAAAGCCATCGGTTTTGTGCACATCCACGAGCAAGGCCAAGCGTTTAACCGATATTTCAAATCAGTGCATTGTTTTCATTATTACCGATAGATGCATTTTTTGATTGCCAATTTTGCAGAGAAAGCCAAGTTTTGTGGACACTAACTAGTCAAGGTTTTATACTTAACTTGCGAGTCAAATTACGCCCAATTTAGGCAGACGGTCTATGCATGTATACGTATGTATCTGTCTGTCTGCCTGCCTGCATGCCTGCCTGTCTGTCTGTCCGACTGTCTGTCTGTCTGTCTGTCTGTCTGTCTGTCTGTCTGTCTGCCTGCCTGCCTGCCTGCCTGTCTGTCTGTATCTATTTTCTTGCCTTCGTGACTTGCATTTTGACTGAGACCGTTGAATATGTTAAATAGAACCACAAATGATTGAAAACGTGTCTGTCTGTTTGTTTGTTTGTTTGTCTGTCTGTCTGTCTGTATCTGTTACCCTGCCTTGTGATTTGTATTTTGACTGAGACCGTTGAAGATGTTAAATAGAACCACAAATCAAATGATTGAAAACGTGTCTGTCTGTCTGTCTGTCTGTCTATCTGTCTGTCTGTATCTGTTACCTTGCCTTGTCGTGATGTGTATTTATATTTTGACTGAGACTGTTGAAGATGTTAAGAGGTTGTCCGCCTAAGAACCGACTAACTGATTTTACTTTCAAAAACCGATTTATCTAAAACTTTGTCCACATGTTAAGTAGTCTATCCCCCCAGAGTCTCGAAAAGGCCGGGCGGGTGGCGGATTTCTTCGAACTCGCCGAACTCATGTGCAAAGACGCCCTCCACCGCGATGAATCCTGCGGTGGCCACTTCCGGGAGGAGCACCAAACGAAAGAGGGGGAAGCCCTGCGCGACGATGAGAACTTCTGCCATGCCAGCGCCTGGGAGCAAAAAGACGAGGATTGGGCACTGCACCAGGAACCCCTGGAGTTCGAATACGTGAAGCTCACCCAGAGGAGTTATAAATAATGGATCTCACACTACACGTCTGGCGCCAGGATTCTCCCGACGCCGAGGGTCGCATGGTGACCTACGAGGCCTCGGATATCAGCCCGGACATGTCGTTTCTCGAAATGCTCGACGTGGTGAACGAAGGGCTGATCGAGAAGGGAGAAGAGCCCATCACGTTCGACCACGACTGCCGCGAGGGCATCTGCGGAGCCTGCGGCATGGTGATCAACGGTGTGGCCCACGGCCCGCAGGGAGGCACCACCACCTGCCAGCTCCACATGCGCTCCTTCAGCGACGGCGACACCCTCTACATCGAACCCTGGCGCTCCGCCGCCTTCCCGGTGCTCAGGGATTTGATGGTCGACCGCTCGGCCTTCGACCGCATCATCCAGGCCGGCGGCTATATCTCAGTGGGCACGGGCAGTGCGCCCGACGCCAATGAGATTCCCGTACCCAAGGTCGACGCCGACATGGCGTTTGAGGCCGCGGCCTGTATCGGCTGTGGTGCCTGTGTAGCACAATGCCCGAATGGAGCGGCCCAGCTCTTCACCAGTGCCAAGGTATCGCATCTGGGGCTGGTGCCCCAGGGACAGCCCGAACGACTCCAAAGGGTCGACCGCATGGTGGCTCAGATGGAGTCGGAAGCCTTCGGTTCCTGCACCAATCACAAGGAATGTGAAGCGGTCTGCCCGAAGGAAATCAGTGTCGACTTCATCGCTCGGATGAATCGCGACTATTTGAAAGCCAAGATCACACGCGGCTGATCACGCAGCTTCGAATTCGGCGAGGACGGCCTGGTGCAGGCCGCCCTCGCCAAGACACAGCACTCACACTTCTGCGTCCCAGGACGACGTGTTCCCCGACTCAAAACCGTCGGAGAAAATTTCGCCGGCGCCCGACTCAACACAGCCGGGGAAGTGCGCGGCGAGGAAGCTGTCGAACAAAGCAGCCACCGTCGGGTGGAATTCGTCGAAGCTGCTACCGCAGTTCGCACCGTTTGAGAAATGGCAGTAACTCATGATGGTGCCACGACCGGCGGCCGGGCAACTGACGGCACCGGAGTGGCATCCTCCCTCCAGCGCATAGCAGGTGTCCACCGGCGGGCTGTAGCAGTGGGTGTGGGGAGAACCAAGATTGTGGCCGATCTCATGGGCGATGACCCGGGCTCCTGAACTCACCAGAGACTCGGTGAATTTGAACACCTGGGTCACACTGTATCCACCACTGGTCGGCTCACAATAACCGTCGAGATACGCTCGACCTGAGGTTGAGAAGTCGCTCGAAGACTTCCCCGAGAGGAGCATGGCAAAGACGCGGTCCACCGCGCTCAGATTGCTGGACCAGTGGCTACGAAACTCGCTCAGGCCTGCCGAGGACACCGGGGAATCCGTGTTGCTGTAGGGGTCATCATCGTACGTGGGTGAGGGATCCGTATCGAGACGAAAGAATGTGTCACCCAAAAGAAGATCGAGATCGACATCCCGGTTGTAGTAGACATTCATCGCCGTAAATAGGGAAGAAAGCCA
>JANVCJ010091382.1:0-10347 GCA_026413505.1 Epizoanthus ramosus
TTAATAATTGTTTTATAAAAACACTTACGGGAGGAATATCTGCGCTATGTTTTAATATTTTTGTGCATTTCTAGCGATTTCAGAAACGCAATTTTCAATGTCTTAGGACCCTTTTCAATATTCCTGGATCCGCCCCTGAAATGAATCAAGATGTTCAGTTCAGTCTACTCTTGCTTTTAGGTATTGATTGCACTGCGGTATCTCCACTCCAAGAATGTGGTCCACTGTGACTTGAAACCGGAAAACGTTCTGCTCTCCTGTTATAACCTGGATCACAATTTACCCCAGGTATTGCAACTTTGTCTCTTTCCAATCTGTTTAATACTACTCACTATATTTCCCTTCCAAAGTCAGAGCTTGTGTATATCGCGTGTGTCTTCCCTTTATCGTTCTTTCTAATTTCCGTCTCCCCAGAGCAGGAATGAAATTTTTCTTGCTAGTGCATCTGCCGCGGACAATTTGTGTGACGATCCTGAAGGACTGCAGCGACTATAGTTGTATTGGAGGATTTCAGATGACGTCATTCTTTGCATTACCTCATTAGCATACTAAATTCGACGTTATAAAACGCCAAACAAATGGAATCCACAAATCGATAGAACATGGCACGGTTAGCAGACACAAAACGTTGAGCATGATACGCCGAATTATTTATTGAGAAATAGATGCGCAAATACTTCACAATTTACAAAGAATGTACGGATGAGTGGCAGGAATTTGCCTCCAAGTTAATGCAGACTCTATGACTGTAAGTTCGATATATTATGTACAGATTATCATTCTTTGCAGCAAATTAGAATGCCCATCTTATCTGTTTTGTTACACAATTTTAAACTTGCAGGTCGGGCTGTATGATGATAACGTTGTCATCATTAGAATGTATATCGTTATTTCAACAAGTTAGAACATCTACTTTACCTCGTCTGTTACACAATTCGCTTGCAGGTCAAACTCTGTGATTTTGGGTTCGCTAGAATAATCGAAGATAAATCTTTCCGTCGGTCTGTAGTGGGTACCCCAGCTTATTTGGCGCCTGAAGTGCTACTAAACAAAGGCTACAACCGCTCCCTGGACATGTGGTCTGTTGGGGTTGTTATATATGTCAGGTATGCACATAGTATTAAACGAATATCACTAATCTTTGCTATTTTGCGAAATGCATTTTTTGCTTGAATACTGGTACTGCAGTTTTCAAATTATTCGAAGAAACTGTCTGAAATAAGATTTCCGTAAAGGATTCGGAAACGTTTGTAGCGCACGGGTCATGAAAACCTGGAAAGTCATTCAATTTCAACGTTTAAAACGTCAGACCTAGAAATCCTGGAAAATCAAGATCGTTTATGGAAAAACATGGTCAATATTTGTAAGATGTTTATTTTATCAAACCAGAATATCATTGTTAAGTCACAGGAAGCAGCTTCATGATCCGTAACTTTCTGGGACATTTCTGGATTTACAGGTCACGGATCTTGAAAAAAATCGTGTACGTTTATAGAACAGAAAGTGTAGAACCCTGTATTGGTTCATGCGACCTTGAATTTGTTTTCCCTCCTTCACATTTCTCAGTTCGCCTGCTGTGGATTTATTAGTGTTGAACATACTGCGTTAGGAGATCGCTGTGGCTGTTTGATATATTATTCCTACTGTGTACCTGTAGCGAGAAAGGGGAGGAGAGGCCAATGCCATGCTGCACCGCGAGACATGTTCTAATGTCGTTACCCAGTTGAAGCAGTTATCACTTAGAAACTTTCTGACTTTTCCTATATTTTATAAGATCATTTCGGTTGGCATGGTAACTTCAACTTACCTTTGACAAGAGCGATCATTTTTGGCGGTTTGTCGTCAAGTAAGGTACTCTGACATCATAAAATTCCAAGATGTATGGCGATCATAAGACCAACATAAATGATTTGTGACGTCTTATGTCGTTAAACCAATAACTACAAGGGACTACCAAATAAGGTGTTGTAAAAACGTTTCATAGGAAAGTTGAAATTGGGAACCGAATCGCTCCTTTTCCTTTTCCTGTTTCTTTTCCTTTTCTATTCATGCAATCTGTAGTTTTTATTGTTTTGGTTAACCATTATCCATTAACTTCCAAACTGCAATATTTATAGGATAAAATAAAAAAATTAATAAAATTAATAAAATAAAAAAATATTTACAAGATGGTGTCAAGATCACTACAATATCTGTTAAATCCTGACCATTTTGTCCGTTCTGTACTTTCTTTTTGGCAGTTTAAGTGGAACGTTCCCGTTTAATGAAGATGAAGAAATTCAAGATCAGATCCACAACGCAGCGTTTATGTACCCTCCTGATCCGTGGTCTGAGATCTCACCAGATGGTAACTACAAGTATTCATGTCTTTGTGAGCCGAGGCCGTAACACTTCAGTTTTCTCTTTTGAAAAGCAAAACCTTTTTTAAAGCATTTTTAATCGATTGTAGTAGCCTTTGGTGAACAGCTTAATACATTTTTGAATTTAAATAAAGCTGTAATAATAATAATAATAATACTGATAATAATAATAATAATAATAATAATAATAATAATAAATTTATAGAGTGCCATCATGGCGTTTTTTAGGGTCCTAAAAAAACAAACCATCTAATCATCTATTTGCGTATGTGAAAACATGTGTGATCATGATATAGCAAGTCAATTTTCTGTTGCTATAGTGCCGAAAGTCAATTCCTTATTGTCAGTGCAACAACGTGCATGAAGAATACGTGTAGATAACCATACTCATAATGTCTGCTGTACAACAGCAGGCAGCCCTAATTTTGTTATTATACATGGTGCAAAACCGAGATGCCACGACAAGTAGTAAGTTAAACATTTTCACCAAACTTTCACCTTCAACTGACCTAAAAAGCCAGATGTTTCATTTACCCAGAGATACAAAAGCCTTTGCAATACAAATTCTAAATTCTTTACTCAATCTAGCCGACCTGAACAAAGTGCTTATTCGTGTGATGATACCGTACAACTTGTGAATGCAAATTGTAAGCGCACACTTCCCATGAGGTATTCTATATTTTTATATCTGCAAACAGCTTAATGAAGGACTGTATGTTAGTATATCAGGAACCTTGTAAACCTACCCTTCCCTTCTGATCTCTCTCTAAATCAAGCTGCAACCAGACGAATCCATGACTTGAAATATAACCACCTGTCCTCATCAGTAAATCCCTACAAGTACTCTTTTTTCGCCCGTTCTATCCCGACCTGGAACAATCTGCCAGCAGACGCCGTACATGCTAAATCTCTGGCATGTTTCAAAGCCAAACTTTGCACATACATGTAAATAGCACTTGACACTTGACACTTTTATTGTAATTCATTATTTATTGTTGAACATTATTTCAGATACTTTCTTTTTTTCATTATTGTACCACTGATTTTGCACATCTCTTTTATTTTGCCGACCCCATTGCCTGGATTAGCCTTGCTAATTGGCAATTATCATGATTAAATATTAAAGATTAAAGATCAAAACCTTACTTCTTTTTTCGTAATTTATATCAGTTTATTATTCAACCATACATGTTAATTTGCAAACTAGAAAATATTTGTATGTATATGAACTTTACTGCAACTTCATACCAATTTTATCTAGAGCTTCGATGGCCATTAGACCGCCTGCTAACCACTTCACATATATATTTAATTCATAATTCTTTTGGATGCAAGAGTAACTTATTTAACACTTTTGGGTCGTTTCTCTTGCTCCCTCCACCTATTATTTTGATCTCAACATTGTCATTTTTTTGTATATGTGGTGTGTGGAAAATAAAAGCTTTTGAAGCTTTGAACCTTATGGTAATGGTAATTATTTAAAATTTTAAGATTAAAGTTTGAAAAGTTTGAAAAGTTTGAAAAGTTTGAAAAGTTTGAAAAGTTTTCGATCAACACGATTATCTTCAGATTGATTTGTCGATCAAAAACGTTTGTTCTTAAATGTTTTGATAAACTTTAACCTTAAAATGTTTAGTAATCTTACATGGAGAATAGTGTTTTACAAGTAATGACAATTCATGGTGTGCATTTTCTTCGTGCATCAGTGCTGATAATTCAAATGCGAATTACAAGGTAAAAGCGGTGAGAGATCAAACTGAAGCTGAAGTCCTAAACAGGAGTTTTGGTACTGTTAGGTGCCTGTTTGGACAACCTACTTTTTGCAGGTGAAAGTTTGATAGGAGCCACGCACTCTTGTCCAGTACCAAGAATCCAGTATAGCGTTAATGGCGCGACAACGTTAGTTGGTAGATTGCCTTAGATATTTTTACTTTAACTTTATTCACTTCGTTTGACAATAAATAAAAATATGTTTTTAAAATGTGTTTAAATAAAATCAAAAGAGTACAGCTGGCGTCGATTCGCAGCACCAATTCACAAGCTCCATGCTCTGTGCATTGTTGCTGAGAAAGAAACAAGCGACTAGAGCTTAGCGCAGCAGGCTGATGCGGTGAAACTAATCTGAATATTCATAATTTGTGATGAATGGAAATTTGAATTTGAATACTTTATCATAAATTTAATATAAAATTTTAGTGTTAATATTGGACATATTAAAATACCTGCTCTGATCGAAGGCGTTTGCACTCAACATGATTTTAGAATAGTTCTTAATCTATGCAGTGTTTTGCAATGACGCACGTTAATATGTTTCAAAACACCTTGCTAAATAGTGATCAACACATATGTATATCTCGCCCTCAATCTCCACCTAATAAACTGAAACACTGCATGATAATAGACTGGAAGTCTTTGCAGATATCGACTGATGTAAAAAGACTGTTTTTCTCACTTTTCTGAGCTCAACATTCACTTTGATAACCGCTGGTCGCGGTGAGTGACACCTGCACCTGCATTGATCAGTATTGTGTCGGAGCTTCGGTTGAGTTGGGTTGTATTGAAAATAATTTCATGAAGACAGAAGATACCTTTCCAAACCATCCACAGACGATGGCAACAAGCAACCTGAGCACTGGACATGAAATCACACCAAGAACGATGATAGAGTCTTCTCTGATCGGAGCATTCATGATCGTCATATCACTGTTGGGGTCAGGCGGAAACTTGATGGTAATGGCAGCTGTATACAGAAACGTCAATTTGAGAACAAACTGCCACTATCTTATTGTGAATCTAGCGTTGGCAGACTTCTGCGGGGCACTCGTTTCCATCCCTCTTCGAGCAGTTGATGAACTAAAGTTACAAGCATCTCCTCCACTAATCCCTTGCCAAATAATCACCGCATTTACTGTTTTTACAGATGGAATTTCCAGAATAAACGTCTTATTGATTGCTTTAGATCGGTTTATCGCTATCAAGTGGCCCTTTCACTATGCCGAGATACTGACATCAAGAAACATGCTCTTCTTTGTGTTGGGTTCCTGGATTCTCACCGCCATCTTTGCTTTACTACCAATTGCTGGAGTGGGCGTTCTAGAAAAACAGAAATCGGATGGAATATGTTTTCTTTTTACAACTTTCACAAGTGAATATGTTCTTGTGTTTATCTGCATGTTTTGTCTTTTGCCTCTTGTTGTTGTAACCCCATTAAACTGCTTCATTCTCAAAGTAAGTTACCGCCATATTCGTCGAATCTATAAAGTTAGTTTCACTAGTGGAAGTATGAGCGAAACAGAAGGAAGTATTCAATCCAAAGAGATTCAATTGAAGCAAGAAACATTTATCCTAAAGCAGAGGAGAGTTGCCAAACTTGTCGGAGTTCTTGTTGGCATTTTTATTGTACTTGTAGCACCTATCAGTGTAATCGACTTTCTCAAGTCTGTAAGCGATGTGTATGTGCCTCACTTGATCACAAAACTCGCGGTTTGCATGATTTACTCAAACCTTGCTATCAACGTATTTGTATACGCCGGTTTTCACAGCGAGTTTCGCCAAACGTTTCATTGTATCTTACAAGACATAAGTGGCGCTCTTAGCCACTTTGTATGCTTTCCAAAGCGATAAATCACCAAAATCTTTAGCTAAAAGTTAATAATAGGAAATAGCAGTCAACGCAATATATTTGAGACCAATATACCTACATTCTACATTTTATGTTAATGGCGTTTATAATATAACATTATTGACATCTAAATGTAGCAAAGAGTTTTTTCTTCAGCGTACCAATATCAAACAAAATTAAAATCTTCTGTATATACGAGTTCACAAATATAAAAAAATACAATTCGTGACAAACGTATTACATTGAAAACTATCCAGAGATATATATGTGACGGTTCTCCGTTTGATGTTACCAGCCATGATATTTAACAAACACAATTTTTACTAAATACAGGACAGTGCTATGACAACTAAACAGCTGGCAAACGCTTTCTTTTCAAATAATGTATTTCGTTATAGAGTGATTTTTGTAGGGATTTTTAGCTGTTATAAACTAGAAGCTGTCGGAGCCACAGAGAGTAGGATATGCTCCAGTTGATGCTGTTTTTGTAAGATGACAGACAGCTATATTTTATTCTCCCGCCGTTTCTAGTTACCATATCCAAATGAGCAATATATCTCTAAAATCAATCATAACTAATTATCAACCTAAAGCAAAGCTTTGTCACAAAAGGCAAAGATGTATAACTATAATACTGAAAAGTGTGGCCGTTTTCAAATAATACAAACTAGAAAAGTTATTTTAAAACATATCTTACGGCAAGGTTGAAGGCTTTTTGCTTGGTACACTGAATAGTTTCTGAGCTTGCAGAGGCGACGGAAAACTTCAGGAACGGTAGATCTTAAGAGATTAAACTGAATAGATTGGAATCAGTGGGTGTGTATATCCACGACAGTGAGTGACGTGTCTCATTCGAAATGATGCTTGAAAAAACACAAGACGAAGCAGTTGTTCTTTTTCTATTATTTCAATCTAAAATTCACCAAATTCTATTTTTATGCCTCCTTTATCCCCATTCAAGTAATTTATAACACGACAGAATGCGAATTTCAAAGTTTATTTTTAGTAGATGTCACTTCTTTAGCGGCCGCACCTGCAAAATCCAAACCTTGCGTCCGTTTCAGGTCTTGTACATTCTGCACACGTTTGTGTAAATCACTTGTACCTGACATGGTCAGCATCTTATGTGCGTTGGTAAATCAAAATGATGTTAGAACTCAGCATACAGCGAAAACAAAAATAATACAAAGGCTACAGAATTAAAACCTAGTTGAATGTTTGGTAGAACTGGGAAAATGAAAATAGAGTACAAATCCAAACTGGAATCAAAAGTGCGAACACAAATCTCTTTATTAAATGCAGCAAACCCAGAGGGCCGATTATTTAAGTGAAGTTTAGACTCTAGCCAATGGTTATCTATATTGTTCGCAACACCTTAGAACGAAAGATAGCCATGGGCTAGAGTTTAGATTTCGTTTGAATAATCGGCCCAGAATGTCTAACAGACATGCCAAATTTAACACCAGGACAGGACAGCAGTCTTTTGTTTTCAGAGGTGTGAAACTGTGGAATAGTTTGTCAGAAAGAATTAGAAATTCTAAATCACTAACGGATTTTTAGACAGAACTGAAGATACTATTTTTAAACTTAGAGTAATACATATAATTTTTATTCTCTTAAATACAGATTTTATTACCTTTATTCTAGAAATCCTGAAATCTTTGGACATTTTAATACTTGTATATTAAATACTTTTTAACTTTAGTTTTAAATTCGTATATTGCAAATTGAAGCTGAAAACCCCCAAGGGGAAGTTTCTCTTGCAGCCGTTCTTTCGGCTCGTCACGCAATGTTCCTCCCCACAAACGGCTGCTGACTTTTGAACAACATTCCTTTCTTTTTGTGTTCATTAAAGCCATTAGGTTATGACGGTTATTGACACTTGTCTCTAGTAAACAATCAACAACATGCATTTTCCTACTCTGTTTTAAAGACATGTCTAGACTGCGAGCCGTCTCTTCCTTTTCCTCAGGCCACACGGCACGATCATGGTAAATATTAGCAAACTGTAAAATACGAATCATAAATGACTCACCATTGCTTTTAACGAACGTGGGCTATAAATTCAAAATTGGATTGCACAACATAGCTCTCCATGATCCAAAAGCTCATTTTTAATCCAACCTTCTGGTGATCTGTAAACAACAGAATACTCTCTCTTCGCGATTCTTCGCGAATCATCTTCCTGGGTTTCAGAGCATTTATTAAAATATATATTTAACGCACTTATTCTGAGGTCTTCTTCAGAAATTTTACTTCCAGAACATGATCGAACATGATCAAAAACAATCCGTAGTGCTTGATAAATGTATATTAGCGATTTCCCGAACCCGGTTTGCAAGTGTTAATAACATAAATATCTTTTCTTCGCTGACAATCTGAAAAACTGCTTCCTTTTGACATTCGTTAATCTAGATATTTTGAATCTCGCGCCATCATGTCAGTTTTCAAAGTTTAAAACACGATTTGTGATTGGTTGAATCTCAGTCGCGTGAATGGTTCTCGGATTATGTAAACCGAACTCTGATTGGCCATATCCCGGGAAAGGAATGTTGTTCAAAAGTCAGCAGCCGTTTGTGGGGAGGAACATTGCATGACAAGCTGAAAGAACGGCTGCGAGGGAGACTAGGTGACCTTGGCTAGCACAGCACAGTTGGAATGACTGAAGCTACATGTATGACCTGAATAGCCAGCAGTTCAAGCCCAAGTAGGCGACAGTAAACCACTGGTAACCACCTTCTAATGAAACCCCTGTTAATGGAAGCGGCCAGTCGGCTACCATATAATTAATATATAGTTAAGCCATAAAACAAACTAACAACAAATGTGTGTAGTTGTGCTTCTGAAATCCACTACCTTATCAGGTGGCACATGCCCACGCCTATAAAGTGCCATACAATTAACAGCTGTGTTTCATGAAAAACTGGGTCCCTATCTGGGCCATGGGTATTTAGCTGCTCCCCAAGGGAAGTCTCAAGAAACCTGTTGTACATAATGTTTTCAAAAGAATCCTGATTGTTTATTGCAAGAAAATCAAATTAATCACATGTGACTTCAATCACACGCCAAATGTCAGTCAATACAAGCAGTTCTTACTAATCGGAAGTGAAAACAGGAGCTGCTACCACTACATGTAGATGTATTTTGTGTATAGTTTACAGACAAACTGTCCCATTTCCTTCCTTCTCCACATACATGTATGTACCTCATTTCCTCCTTCATTTCTTTCCCTTTTCCCGGCCAAAAGAAGTAACAAGTCTGTTCATACATGTAGGCTATATTTCATGCCCATACTGATGCTGTAGTTTTCTTCATTATATAGGATCTTGAAACACTTCTCTTTTTTGAGGAATGTTCTCTGTGACAGCCATGAAAATTGCCAATCACTGCTTCACTTACCTGGGTCATGCCTACTTAGCCTTGGATGTCGATGTGGACAATTTACATCGATGCATTTCTTTTGTAACCACTGTACACAAACAGAATCGGTCTGCTGGGCTTTCCTACTGTGACGGTATGGACACCGCTACATCCAAAAGAAAAATAATGTAAACTTGAACAAGTGGGAAAAGATACTCCCTATATAAGAAGTTATCCTGGGATGATAATGGGGGAAAGGAATGATAGATTTTCTCATGGAAATAAACTGCTCAGACAAGGTGTTATACATGTACAGTACATGTACTCACAATATTCTCACAATGTAAAATAATTAATAAAAGGGTATCTAAATATCGGTTAGGCGACACCAACTTAATTAGTTGGCTTACGGATCCCGCCGGTCCGATTTTCTCGAGAATCGAAAAAAAAAAAGAATTCGACTTTGAGTTAAATGCGGAAAATATTCAGACTTTTCATTCAAAGATAGCGTGGCTGACAGTAAATGGCAAAGAAGAACTTCAAGTTTTGTCATCTTTCGCACTGTGTAAAATTACTGAAATCTGTTCATTAAATATCGCATCACGCAGTAACAATTACCGTAATTTCCGGCGTATAAGTTTAACCCGCACGGCGTATTACCCGCACGGCGTATTACCCGCACAGCGTATTACCCGCACCCACAGATTTTCGCCACTAGAGAAAACAAAGTTCAACGTATTACTCGCACCGGCGTATTACCCGCACCTCCACACGTTTGACAAAACAACATGAACATTTATATCAGTGTTCAAGTTCGTCTTCTGCGCCCTGTCGCGATCGTTTTCCACGAGCGCCCTGTCATAATTTTCTCTATTGCCTTCTCATTTTTTCAGCTGCTTTCAAGCTTTTTCTTCAAATTAAATAGACGAATGTTCTTGAAATTGCTCATTTCTTGTCTCACTGGCGCAAAACCTTGTAAATTTAACTCTTGAGAGTCTAAAACAT
>JANVCJ010091393.1:0-18461 GCA_026413505.1 Epizoanthus ramosus
TCCAATCTTCTTTCTCTTTTTATTTTTATTAAACTTCACAGATGTATAGCTACCTAGTAGAAAAGCTGTGAATAAATTATTATTATTATTATTATTATTATTAGAATGCCAGTCCAGAACTCCATATACTACGTTCACCTTATCCCACCATCCTTCTTTCACATTATCTATGAATTTAATTGAACATATCTTTCCAAAATGTAATTTAAACAAGAATAGACTACCAAGTTCATTCCATTTCCTGTCTTTATGTTTTGTTTGTAGACAAGACAAAATGCAATGTACATGTATTTCTGAAAACAATGGTTTACAAATGTACATTCATTCCAAATGTTGTGATAATATTAATAAATTTGCAGAAAAAGGAAACATCTTGTTTTCTTCTTGCATAAGTGTCATAGTCCACCATTTTTTGAGTTGTAAGCCATGTAGCACTCAGTGACCCACCAAATGTTCCAGGAATCGTCAGAACTTCTGCATTTTGTAGATCGTCTTTGGATTGAAAACAGGGCTGCTCTGTCTTCATTTTTACTCCTATTTTATTGCAACGATTTAATATTTTTTCTCTTCTGAAAGGCATGATTGGTATTCTACGCATAAATTGTCTTGTGTCCAATAAACCTCTAATCTTCAGCTTTGTACTTGGCAATATTTTAATTTGTTATTTTTGACCTGTGTCAAGGTCGATTTTGGGGGTCAAATTTCATGTCTTCAAAGGTGGTCTTTTACTCCAGAAAGTATGGAAATCCAATTCAATATCCTTTACTTTCAGTTCCTAGCCATAAAATATTACTTTCATCTTTTACAGATGTAATGACAATTATTTGTGTGGATAATTTAGAGAATGAAAAAACAGTACAAGCAATTAAGCAGGATCTTGAATTGGATCTAATCTCCTCTTACTCAGTCCTGCTACTAAGTATTTATTGCTATACTTGGTCATAATAGTGGAGAGAAGTATGACCTGAGGTTTGACCTTTGGAAGTCTGAGATAAACTTTGTGTTGGTTGGAAATATGCTGTTTGACCCAGGTCTTTAAATTTATTACCCCCAAATGTTCTGGTTTTTTTTGTGCTTTCCTGAGTAGCAGAAATTCCTGGGTATAGATACTGATATACTCAAATTATAAAATTGGCTATAAAGTAAATTCCTAACCCAAGGGGTTACTGTACCCTAAGCCTAAACACTATCGTTGACTAGGTACTGGGATTTCCTGCCCTATTCAAGACCGCATCCAGTTAAACACCCAAAATGATGAAGACAAACAATTTGTATTATAAACAAACTACAAGCTACCAAAACTGTTGGTTAATTTTCTACTATTCTTTTAGAAGACTATGTTGTTTCCTAATGTTGATGAATCGTTACTTTCACTGAATTAACAATTGATTTTGGTATACTATTTAAAAAATGCAGAATTCCTTATTTATAAATGTGGAGTTCTAACTGTATGGATTTTCTAAAAACGTGTATGCACACTATACTAGTGGAATTGTTGGATTATGTTAGTAATGGTAATAGAACCGAGTGTAGTCAAGGTGGAGTCCAATTTAGTCTGTAATTATATGAGTGATAACAAAATTGTGCAAGTACACAGCGTGAGTTCAATTTCTTTGTCACAAACATGATTTCAGACAGAATTGGATGACACAAAGTCCTATTACCAATTTGTTATAAAATTACAATTTCTGAGAATGAAAAATAAAGCAAAAAAGCCATTAAGTGTTCTGGTGTTTTTCTAAGGATGTGGTATTGCCATTGGATAAAACAACTGATTGAGTTTTAAGTATGTCTCACAGAAGGAAGTGTTACTAACTGTAGGAGGAATAGTTGTTCATTTATTTTATGGCTACAATTTCTGAGTGGTATTTTGTTATTATTCATAGTGATTATTACTTGGCTGGTGTTTGGCCATTTGGCCAATAACTCAGGTTGTGATTGGTTCATTCATGTGTTCGATTACAGGTATCCAATAACATAAGTAGCGTTCAGTTCATTAATTTGCAGATAAATTAATGAATAATAGTCAAAGTGGTTAATGAACCAATCATGTTTATGGAAATTGTAATTTATAAGTACCATGTAATCTGTGGATTTCTCCAGGCCTTCGCTGCACCAGGTTATGAGTATCAAGCAATGTCTTTATGGTCAGTTGGGAGGCTGGTTGGATCCAGGCCTTTCAGCTTTAGTGGATAGCTGACTTGTGATAAAACCAGAGTAGTCATACAAATTATAACAATAATAATAATAATATATGAATTTATAGTGCATGATATCCATAAGAATGATCGATTGCACATATAATATGTCATAAAATTACTATCTACATTGAATTTCTATTTTCAAATTTGTCTGCTATGCAGTGTGAATGTGATGTTCGACCATGGGTACATTAGTGTGCAAGTTTCCTTGGCATAAAGTTGATGTGATATCTGATTACTGCTGGGCTCACTAAAATGGTAACATCACGATAAAGGCACATTTTATTTTCTGCACTCAAATTTTCAGAACTGTGTATCTAGTTTACAATAGTAAGAATGGTTGATTATACAATTATACTTCACAAAACACACAAAGAAATTTGCAGATTCGGTAATGGTTTGATGAACCTGGAAAGGCCATTTTGCAAATAGTAAATTATACTTCCAAGAATAAGCCGATGAATGGGATACCATAAATTACTTATATGCTCTAATATTCTATATTTTTATGCATAGCTTCATTCTCATTTTATAAAGTCATAATGCTCAAAACAACTATAACAGTGATGTTGTCTGGAATTCCATGTGCATTCCGGCAGTAAGCTTCCTGATACAGTGTACAGGGTGGACCGTTTTTTCTTTGTACCATCTCAGGTTATTCCTGGGTAATGTACCATTTTGCACTGGCTTGATTCAAAAGAATGTGTGTGATAGCTCATTCTACATGGTGATCCAGAAATCAAGTTGTCTAAACAGATGTTTTCTTTGATTCCTGGAAGGGAGAAAATCAATTTGCCTTTGTGAGTTGCTTCAGTTGTCGTGTTCAGATCACGTTTTGTGGAACAGTCACAAATTGGCATTTGCATTATAATGTAGGACAGGAAGTTGATTTACTATAGTGTCCAACCTACAGACCTATTGAAATCGGGACAATTTTAATGAGGGGAAGCTTTTGCGAGCACCGAAAGCATAAGCCTCTAGGGGGGTCTGGGGGCATGCTCCCACAGAAATGTTTGAAATCTGGAAGCCTCAAAATGATATTTCCAGCACTCTCAGACTGATATTTATGTCAAAAAGTTTCCGAAAATTGACAAAGAAAAGCATTATCATGTAATACATTTTCATAATTACCCATTGTCACACCCCTTCTAATGCTCACAAAATACGATACTAGTTACTTACGAAGGACCAAAAAGTGTACTGTGTAGTTTATCTTCTGTTCATTTACACTCTGCTGGCTTACACTCTTTAGCAACTGAAGGAGGAAGTTGATAAAATCTAGTTTTAATTATAAATTATGGTTATATAAGTTAAATTAACTTATTGCATTTATTGTTCGTAAGTTTTCTCATTTGTTCAATGTTTTTCTTGGGCAATAAAAAACTTGCAACAGAACTGATATCACTAGGTTCTGTCACTGTTGTTCCGGCATTTTACTCTTCATTTGAGCTTTTTTTGCCATTGTTTTGCTATTTGGAGTTCTGCCCAGTGACAGTATCATCACATTGTTATATTATTAACCACACTGGCATGAAAAGTACTTGGGTTTCTCCGGGAGAAGGTTTTTCACCTTATCTGAGTTGACTGCAGCAGGAAAGGAAGCTTGACTGCCAACTGTGAACAAGACATTTCTAATTGAAGCATTTAAAGAAGGGGATCAAAAGGCTTTTGTCAGTCTTTACTCAAATGATACTCATTTTATTTTTACACAGAGCACAGGAATATGCCTCTTGAGGATGCAATTAAGCTTGTGGGACAAAATTTTGATCAGTACATGGCAGATCTTCGTGAACGGTCACAAAAGCCGTCAGGTCAATCTGATGCTGGCTCGGCTAGCAATAGCAGGGCTGTTGAGAAGCCCAGTCTCACTGCCAGTACTAGCAAGCCAACCTCGCAAGACACAGTAAACCCAGATGTTACCCAATTGTTAAGTGCTGCTGCAGCAGGGAAATCTCTTACTTCAGGTGAACTGTCAAAACTGATCAGCACTTTATCTCAGCAACAGCAAAAGCTTGGAGCTACAGAGAGTGGAACTTCTAATGAATCAGGAGGTAAATATGTGAATGGGCATTTAGAGTTTTTTGAAGTGGCATCGAAGGGGATGCATTGGATTTTGGTGACAGTTCTCTATTTTCTTGACGATATTTTTCTTTTTTTTTACAGTGTAAGATCATGTTATCTAAAACATAAGTGACTGTCACATTTGCCTTTTCCTCAGAATAGACAATGCGTATAACAGACATCCATCCATACATGCACACCCACGTATTAAAAAGAACAGATCTCCAAGCAAGAAATCATATTTGCAAGTAACATTACGTAAATTTAGAATTGTGTGGGACATTTATTGATCCTTTTACTGTTTGGCAGAAATATTTTTAGGGTCTGCTTTTACCTGCAGTTTTTTCTTGTGATATTGCAAAGCTATAGAGCTCATATAATATATCCCTGCGGTTGTTTGACTGAATATGTCCCTGCAATTGAAATTTGAAACAAAAATTTCCTTAGGTAGTACAAATCAGAGAGCATTCTGGCATTTTCTCCTACCGTATATATCCAGGCAGTTTTTGACTGAGTCAAATGACAATTCTTTGTTTTCATTAATAATTTATGTAATGCTATGAATGATTTTAATAACGGTGTCCGTGTTTTTTGCCCATATGGAATTCAGGAAACAACTTGTGTGGTTTTTGTGTTCACAGTTGAAAGTAGACAAACTTTAATGAGACTCATGCATTGGAACTTTTTGCAGTAATTACATGTACTTGCAGTTTACCAAAATATTTACAATTGGAAATCAAGAAGTGCTAGCAACACTTTGCACACTGTGCTGTTTTGTCAACAGCAGAGCAAGTTGTTTTTTATACTTTCATTCTAAATAATCAAATTTCTTTTGAGGGTATTCTGTTGTGAGACAGTTATTTATCATTTTTTTCAAATATTAATCCACCGTTTTGTTTATTGTGACAATGCTATTTTCCTCCCATGGTTTCTTACATTTTTGTCATTCTATAAACAACTTTTTGGCTAGGATTACCAAGTCAGACTACCCAACCAGCAACAGATGCTCAGTCTATTGCAAAACAACAAGCAGACCTCCAAGCCAAGATTCTAAGCATACTTAATCCTGGAACAGTTCCAAAGAGTACCGCAACAACCCTTAGCAACTCGACTGTATCTGCAAGTCAAACCTATAGTAACATTTCATCAGGAGCAGCATATGGAACTACTTACAGTACAACTACTTCACAGCCATCTGGTAGTTTGTATACTGCAGGCACAACTAGACCCATAGCTGCTACCACAGCAGCCAGCGTCCTCAAGCCATCGTCATCCTATTCATATCCTGCTGGTTCAGCTGTGCCAGCAACACACAAGGCTGCTGCTGTAGCACCCCTGTTTCCTGCAGCCAAGGCTGTAGCAGCTAGTGCAGGTGCTGGTGTTACGGCATATGGAACAGCATCTGTACCAGCTTCCTCAACACAGATCCGCCCAATCATGCCTGCTGTTGCTCAGGCCAGACCAGCTGTGGTTTCAGGAACCACCGGTATTTCATCATACAGCACTGTGTCTGCTGCACCTCCAGTTACAATTCCACAATATGCAACAGTGCCACAGGGAAGTGAGTACAGCAAACCAGTAGTAGCATCAGCTATGACACAGCCGCTTGCTCCCACAGCTCCTGCTGGATACTCGTATAATAAATCAGTTGCACCTGCAAGCTATGCTGCCCAAGGCACATCACTTCATGCTACCACTGCCAGCCCAATGAGCCAACAGTCACAAGTTCTACAAGCTGCTCAACCAAGTGCTGTCCAAAAGCAATCAACACCTGTATTCAGAAATGCAGGGGCAGCACCACGTGGTGCTGCTCCAACTAGTGCTACCCGTGGACCTACACCTGCAACTCCTTCCGTACGAGGAACTCTACCCACACGAGGAACTCCACCAACACGAGGAACTCCACCCACACGAGGAACTCCACCCACACGAGGTACTCCACAAACACGAGGAACTCCACTCACACGTGGAATTCCACCCACCCGAGGAACTCCACCCACTCGAGGAACTGCTCCAACACGAGGGACTCTTGCAACACGAGGGACCCCACCAACACGAGGGACACCTTCAACAAGAGGGGCACTTTCAACACGTGGAGGTGCTGCTACTGGTCGTGGTGGTCATTTGAATAACCAAAGCCCATCTCCACAATCACAACAAGGATCAGTGTACAGTCAGGGCCATGGTGCACAAAGTAACAGAGGTGGATTTTCAGGCCGAGGTAATGCACCATTGCGAGGTGGCCCACCACGTGGTGCTCCTGGGGGCCGTGGTGGACCAAATGGCCCACCAAGAGGAGCACCAGGGGGCAGAGGTGGACCTCCACACAGAGGAGGTATGTCAGGAAGAGGTGGACCCCCTGGCCGTGGTGGGCCAATTAGTGGAAGGGGAATGAACCAGCGTGGAGGACCACGGCCAAGAGGTAGCCCAATCAGCACAGTAATGGGCCGGGGAGGAATGGGTCCACGAATGCCTCCGCCACAGTACCAAGGGTATTGAGATGTACAAGCTTGTTCAGCTATTGATTAAAAATGAACAGCAGGTGATGCTTGATATAACATTCTTTCTGATGTATATGTAGGTATTGTTTTTACACTGGTATCTATGGATACCACAGACTTGAACATTTTTAAGCCTGTCAAAGTGGACATTGCTGACTCAGTGGTAATTGGCAAGCATTTTGCGCTAATTTTATTTCTGTAAGGCCAGGAAAAGTTCTTTATTGTAAACAGTAGACTCTGATTTTTTATTATTGAATTATATCCAGTAGAATGTGTATGTTAACAAAATAGTGTTTGAAGTAACCTACTAGGTTTGGTCAGTTTCTGTCCACACTGTCACGTCACGATTAACGATCTGTTTCAACACACTAAAAGTAAATGTTTTAATTGAAAATTGAAGACTTTTGTTCTTTGATTAGAACCTTCATTTCTAATTATCCAATGTACATCTAACACACAAGTTGCTATTAACGCTATATGTGCACGTTCCATTTGCTGTGTGCCTACTGCACGGTACTCTAAGCAGGTTACTTTGATGTAAAGAAGGTCTTTGGCAGTACCTTGCTGAGATCTGAAGGAAGACGCCAAGAGTGTGACACTTTTACTGTCCTTCATACTAAAACACTTGAAATCTTCTGAAAGATATTGCTTTAAACATCACTCTGTATACCAAGACACATCAAGTCTTGGTCAGGCTTTTACATAACATAATATTTGCCACCCCAGTTGAAAGAAATGGATTTAGACATTGACATTGACACAGCCCCAAATGTTGTATGTACTTTTGACCTTTTGAAAACAACAATTTTATATATCAAATTCCGCCACAAGTTGGTGTGACGTCTTCAAAACCAATTCATTGTGTTTAACCGTTACAACATGTAAACTGGAGGTGATATCAGATCTGGGACATGAAACTTGCTGACAAGAGCTGATGTTGCTACATAGGATGTTCAGCTTAAGTTTTAAAATGTTCTTTGAAACTTTTAACTCTCAATTATTGGTTTCACTATTAGTCAAGTCTTCACCATTTTAAATTACAGAAAAACGTCTGTGACTGTGAATGTTTTCACCTTGGAATAACAAATTTTCACCTGGTAAACTTTGTTTAAAAATCAGAACAAATGCTTTCTCTGCAACGTTTATTTAGTGGTCAGTACTCCTACAGTAGTGTCCAGAGAGACCATTTGAGTGTGTTCAAGCTGCTAATGCGTGGTTTATTGGGGCCAAACTGATCGTGTAACACAATGCCCTATTTTGCCATTACATCACAGTTTGTTTACATTTTGCAAAGCCCAGAAAAAATGCTCAAATTTCAATTTTCTGCCTTTAAGAAAGAAATCCCTTATTTCTATACATTTTATTTTGTATTCAGAATAAATTTGTGAAGGCTCCGTGTTACTGTTCCAGGGTAGGGGTAAAATGTAAACAAACCATATGTCAGGTACTAAAAGAAGCTGTGAAATATCTTTGTTGCTACATTGCGTTGTTCATATGATAATATGAATCAGTAATTTAAAGTAGTGGATTGACAGCAAATTAAACGCTTTTGTTTCCCTTACGCTGAAGAAACCTATGATGTAATAGTGAAAGAGTGCAATTGTTCTTATCAGCCACCTGCATGTTTCAATCCTCGGCTATTTAACAGTTAGTGTTTAAATAATGTATAACAGAAACGTTCTGTACGTATGTTTGTTGCCATCGATAAACACTGAATACCCAACTTGTGTGTTGCTACTGTCTCACATTACTTTTACTTTTGCTTAATTACAAGAACTTTGAAATACAGGCGATATAACATACCAGGCATCTTGGCCACCCGGATGTTGATGTTTAAGAGGAGTAATTATGGGTTATTCGTAATACTATGAGGAATAAAACATATTTGCTCTTGATCAATAAACAGACTATTAAATTTTAACATACATCCACCGTAAAGCCACCAAATCATAGAAGGGTATATTGTGGGAGAAAAAGGCATAGTACGTTTTGGTTATTCAGTTTAATTTAGGTTACTCGAGTCGAATCTGCAGCCATTATTAGTGACTACCAATCTAAAGACCGCGATACACTGACCGATTTTTTGTTGGCGACGAAAAATCGGCTGTGTGTCACAGTTCCCGAAGAGGTTCAGACACGATTTTTCGTCCGGCAGTTCAATCTGACATGCTAGGTCCAAAAATGTTTTGACAAAAAAATCGGTTAGTGTGTGGCGAGTTACGAGACGAACAGATTCTTCCCCAACACAAAATCGGAGGCCTCCCAACAAAAATCGGTCAGTGTGTGGCAGCCTTAATACTGATTACCACTGTTGACTATTGGCCTGGGACAAATTATAGTGAATGCCCTTTGTGCTTTTTAAAAGTGCCACTTTTTGTATAAACTATTTTGTGGCAACATAACATTGTTAAGGCCAGTGTTAGTTTTGTGGATTTATAATAATAATAATAATATAATAATAATAATAATAATAATAATAATAATAATAATAAAGGTTTATTGACGACATCCACTGAATGAGTTTTACGTCGTCAAATTACACAAAAATATATTTACATTTAAAACGATTAATATTAATTCACTGAGGTAGGTAAGTACTTTATCAGGTAGAATGGTGTACAGGTATATGTGGGACTTCAGACTTGTTGTTTTGTGTTATCTGCGAGCTTCACAAACTAGAGAAGCACTTGCTGACTGCAGCCAGAGAAGATTATAACATCACAATGGAACATTAAACATTATTGAGAACGCTTGGTGTTAAAACAAGTCGTGTTTTGTAAAACACGTGTAAATGAGCAAGCATTAATTAAGTGTTGCTAACTAGCAGTCACTAACAGTGAGTGGAATGCGGATGACACGGGCTGATGCAAGAAATACACCAACTTTAGAGAACTGATAACTTTACAAAATTTATTTTTTTATTAAAAATGTTAAGAGAGGCAATAGAAATGAAAATTACAGACAGTGACACAGAGATGTAATAAGTATTTATTGTTTTCATGGTAATCAACAAGTAACATGCTACTGATAGAGTTTCTACATCGGGCATTCGGCCATCTGCAAGTGCATTGCAGAACATCGCGTCTCCTTGAACAACGATGTAATTGATCGTATGCGAGTTCCACTGGACATTTGCGACGTTGATAATAAGATAATACACTGTCTTCCTTGAGACACAACACCGCAGAATGCGAACAGATTTTAGATGAGCTGCTCCTCTTCGCTGTGCCAGCGATTATTAACCAACTAGTTGTGCAATGAAAATATTTTGTGCTGGCCCAGAATCATTGCTGCAGAGAAAATTACGTTATAAAATAGCGATGGATTTATTACGTCCTAGTATTTTTATTAGGTTCTCACATTAGTGCGCTAGTGTTACACTCTTGTCCGACACGGACTCACTGGAATATTTCCCCTGTGGCTAGTGCTACACTCTTGTCCGACGCAGACAGAAGGCAAAGCCTAACTTCCAGCTTATGAGGAGATTATGTTGGGGTCGAGATCACTATGTACTGATTCTCACTTTATTCCAGTTGGTCTGTGCCAGGCAATAGTGTAACATCCACAGGGGAACTAATATTCCAGTTGGTCTGTGCCGGGCAATGGTGTAACATCCACAGGGGAAATATTCCAGTTTGTCTGTGCCGGTCAATACTGTGACATTCACAGGGGAAATATTCCAGTTTGTCTGTGCCGGTCAATACTATGACATTCACAGGGGAAATATTCCAGTTGGTCTGTGCCGGTCAATACTGTGACATCCACAGGGTAGATATTGCAGTTTGTCTGTGCCAGGCAATAGTGTAACGTTCACAGGGGAACTAATATTCCAGTTTGTCTGTGCCAGTCAATACTGTGACATCCACAGGGGAAATATTGCAGTTTGTCTGTGCCTGGCAATAGTGTAACATTCACAGGGGAAATATTCTAGCTTGTCTGTGCCGGTCAATACTGTAACATTCACAGGGGAAATATTGTAGTTTGTCTGTGCCGGTCAGTAGTGCAACATCCACAGGCGAAATATTCCAGTTTGTCTGTGCCAGTCAATACTGTAACATTCACAGGGGAAATATTGTAGTTTGTCTGTGCCTGTCACGCCAAATACTGTAACATTCACAGGGGAAATATTGTGCCTGTCACGCCAATACTGTAACATTCACAGGGGAAATATTGTAGTTTGTCTGTGCCGGTCAATACTGTAACATTCACAGGGGAAATATTGTAGTTTGTCTGTGCCGGTCAATAGTGCAACATCCACAGGGGAAATATTCCAGTTTGTCTGTGCCAGTCAATACTGTAACATTCACAGGGGAAATATTGTAGTTTGTCTGTGCCGGTCAATAGTGCAATATCCACAGGGGAAATATTCCAGTTTGTCTGTGCCAGTGTAACATTCACAGGGAAAATATTGTAGTTTGTCTGTGCCAAGCAATAGTGCAACATTCATAGGGGAAATATTCCAGTTTGTCTGTGCTGGTCAATACTGTAACATTTACAGGGGAAATATTGTAGTGTGTCTGTACCGGTCAATACTGTGACATCCACAGGGGAAATATTCCAGTTTGTCTGTGCCTGTCACGCCAATACTGTAACATTCACAGGGGAAATATTGTAGTTTGTCTGTGCCGGTCAATACTGTAGCATTCGCAGGGGAAATATTCCAGTTGGTCTGTGCCGGGAATTACTGTAACATTTACTGTAGCACAAAATTCGGCCACAGAATGCACTCTGCTCGCCAGCTTAACAAGTATTCGAATGAGAAACAAGGTGTGGTATCCTAGTTTGCCTTTGCTCTACCAAATATTGTCAACTTTACAAACACAGTGTTCTCTAGAAATAAACTGTAGAAGGGTAATCTGGGGATTTGTGTGTGTGGCCGGTTGTTGTATTCTGCTGCCTTTCGTAAAATTGCTGCAACGCGATGCAGTTGCCCCCACTTGAACACTCTCCCTCGTACACAGTGTTAAGCGGTATGCAAATTGTTTGCAAACGTCGAAAAGGGACCTGACATTTAGTAAAACGATATTTTGTGAAGTTGTTGAGGAAAATCAAGTTTACCTTGCGACAGCCTCGTCCAGGTGTTACCTAGGACGTCTGTGAAATCCTTTTGGATGTCTTGATTGATCTTTACAGCTTTTGTTCTCAAAAAGCCAATCCCATAATCGTATTTTGATCACATCCGTATTCTTGGACACCCAAAGAAACACCAGATGAAAATCCCATGTGTTTGGATGTACAAAGCTAAAGCCGTATGTTTTATATCTTCATTGTGGTGTGGTTTTAAAGATGATGTTTTCCTTTATTGCTTTCAATCAAAATTCTGTCACTCTCAGTCTCGTACCACGGATCACCCATATATCAATCATTTTTTCAATTTCTTTACTGTCACAAGTAAGACTTGAACCCTTCTACTGCCACACACTCTAGTTTACCTATGAACTTGACCACGAGACTGTCCATTGACAACTATACAATGTATAGCATAAATTGTGAGTGCTATTTATACTAACCATTTGAATTATCATCAACCAGTGCAAACACCTCGAAAGCAATGAAGCTCTGACAGCGCGTCCCTCGGAATTCATTGTTTTCTCTGTGTTTGGAACAGCTGTGAAACACTTGAAGTCGTTTTTTAAATTTTTAATTTTTTAAAGTTAAAACTTGAAATTACCTTCCTACTATACGTAGACTTGAGAGTGTTCTACGTTTCTTTTCCATCTGATCCCGGTTGTTCAAATGGTGGATAGCGCAATCCAGCGAATAAATTCTTATCCAGTGCATCATTATCCTTATTTTATGCGCTTAATAATAGCGGTATCCACTCTTTGAACAAATAGCTATCGATTCAGAAGGTCCAGCCGGACTGTACAGAGTGAATAGCGCTCTCCAGTGTATCAAATAAGCTAAATAGTCAATACTTACCCGCTGGATTAGGATTGTTGCACTGGATAGCGCTATTCACTCTGGCTTTAAACAGTCGGAGCTTGGTTATTGGTTGTGATTTATCAACTCGTGCGTAAGTAGGTTCTCCTTTTTCTCGTACACGGTACGGTGAAAGTTGCCATCTTCAGATATGAATCTGGTATCAGTCAAGATCAGGTTTCCCAAGAAACTGCCCAAATTTACCCAATTATTGTCTCGAATAGACCAGTTTCATATTCGCAATTGCCGCTGATTTCAATGACTACAGATTCATTTATACAGTGCTAACTCGATTTGGTGTGAAATATTTAAAAATACCAACGGAGATACGAGCTATTTACAAGTGTGTATTGTTGAAGGTGCGGCTTCTACTCCTTTTTGCTGGTATTTCTAAATATTTAACACCTAGTCGAGGCTAACACTGTACAAATGAGTCTGTAGTCATTGTAATCAGCGGAAATAGAGAATACGAAACTGGACTATTCTTCGTTGCTGCCGGCAGGATTAGGCTTGCTTGCGTTGAAGAGATGCCTGTATATAGAAGGTCGGGTGCTACCCATGCCGGACTTAATCCTGTCGGCTGCAACAATAGACACGGTACGGTACGTTGTGCCCAAGTACTAACCGGGCTGAACTTTGTGTGCAAAAGTGAGTGCATTCAACTGCAGTCAATACAACCTTTATATTGCCAGTAACTGCCCCAGTATTGACTGGGCAGTCTGTTTCCTTGGAATGGTATTTCTTGCTTAAAATGCTGCGTTCTGTTTGAAGTCCAATACGAAGTGGTTAATTCCTAATGTACGCATATTGCATTGTGAAGTATTAAGACAACGAGTAATACACTGAAAAATGTCAAATGTTTGCATATGCAGACGGTTGAACATGCGTGTAATGTCTGTTGTGCAACTACAAAGCAACGGGACGTGAGACACACAGGAAAACCCCAAAAACGAATAATTTGCGTGTCAGGCGGCTAACTGCCCGGCGTTCGGCTCGACCCGACCAATCTCGATCCCAGAGCCCACGTTATTTTAGGTCTGCAGCGAGGATCGAAGGGCTCGGAAATAAAAGCATGATCCACGATCAGCGGACTACCTTATAAGAAATTTCGATTGTCTATGGACCAATTAGCGGCGGTTTGCCGCCTCTCTCCGCCCATGCGCTGTCTCGTGCTTTATCCCACAGCAGGCCTAAAATAACGTGGACTCTGGGAACGAGATTGCGTCCCCGGCGCGAAGCAACTTGTTTTCACGTTGTGACAGAACATGAGATTTAGCTGCTGAATTATTCGCAAATTTACAAGTGGTCACTGGTAGGCCTCTCCATACTATCGCAGTTAGTTTTCTTAAAATCGATGAGGCCATGACCATCGCCGGACCAATCCGACCGGCTCCACTGGCCTTGATTTTTGTCAGCTGCTACAGTTCCGTTTTAATAACTCGTGACGACAGACAAGAATCGGAAGAATAGTTGTCCTTGCTTTGTTTTGTTTCTCTCATTTTACTCGCCCTTTTGAAACCATAGTTTGGCTTGGCGCCCCATGTTTGCCGCAGAACAAGTGTCATTTGAACAAGAACGAGAGATTGAAAGGGTTTAAGATTTATGAACGAATAATCAGCGATGCACTCGTGCATCGAATTAACTGCACGTATATATGGAATAGGAAAAACAATGGAGAGGCGGCAAACATATGCAAAACAAAAGAGCGTGGCCAGTCGAAGCTGCATTTTACTGCTTCACCCACTTGACTCGTTCAGAAGTTTTGTTCTGTCTAGGTTGGGAACTACACGCCATTTTTTGTACTGAAGAACCAGATATTTTGGCTGAGGCTCATTATTCCTAATATTTTGGGCATTCCAGCCTCAAATTGTTCATAAATTGTTCTTATTTCTATAGTTAGTAAGATTGCTGTAAAAGAACAAGGTATATCTCAAAGTCTTACCAGCTTCAGATTGTTCTTAAATTGTTCTTAAATTTTGGGCAATCTGAGTCTCGTTCTTTTTTTAAGAAAAAGCGTGTAATGCGCTAGACTGGGAACTAATCCCCAACCTTCAACGCGGTCATGCAATCCAAGATGGCGCCCAAAACGAGTAAAAACAATATTTCTACGGAAGCAAGGTAATTCTATCAAATTTAATCGTGCTCTCTTGGTTTGGATTTTCATTGTTTTCTGCTTTTTATAACGCACTAGCCTGGTGCCCGATAATTCAACAGTTGAGTATTGGTGCTCAATAACAACAACAATAATATTAATAATAATACTAATAATAATGGTTTAATGATGGTGTATCCCGCCAAGTGTGATTCTTCACCTTACATCTAAACTTAAGCTATTATTATTCCGTATACTGAATAAAGCTAAGAATTATAAAATATTGCAAAACGTAGGGAAGCGGCTCGGTGAGTATAATAGCATCGTTGATGCTTGCATTACACCACACCATGCGCTACAATAACTGACCTTCAGTAGCGCGCAGGCAGTGCACCAGAACTTTTATGTATTGTGTGTAACCATGGCCAACGTGTTGGTACTAAAGTGCGGTATTGACCAAATTGTTGTGGTGGCATGTGTACATATAGAGAAAGATACTGCACCGGCTGCTGTTTGACGTCGTGTATAATTCGGTGTAATATCGTAGCCGTACTATAGGTAAAAAGAAACGTTAAGTTAAAATGCACTGGCGGCCGGGTGAGGCATATCTGGGTGTACACAACTTGTTTACATAGAACTATTTTGTTGCTATACACTTGTGTGAAATGTATCTTGTGTGTCGACGCCAGTATGGAATTTGGACTATTGGAATTGTTTGCAGCTGTGTATCTACTATTGAAACTGATTCGGAACATTTTTCAAAACATTACGATAGTAAGTCCAGAAGCGTCTTGCCATACTCCCGACATTTTGTTTGTGTCTGATATATACCCAGCTTGTGTTGTACAGTCCCTTGGCCAGTGTGTGTTTGGGCACCATTTCTATTCAGCGCAAAAAGCTAAAATAACTAAGCTGGCGTGGTTTTGTAGATTGCTGTATAACATATACGTGGACATCTATGTATACGTGTATGTTTTTGTCCATCAGTTGGATTTTGCTTTTGCTAACCGTACTGCTGCTTTCTGTGTAAGAGTTTGCTAATTTTGATATTGAGAGTGTTTGACCACAGCTTACAGAGTGTTGCCGCACAAGTGGATTTGCAGAAGGGTGAGTTGAATAAGCAATAAGCAGTGTGTTAGGTGACACAGCCAAAGCTTGGAAGAAAAGCCTATTCTGATGTTTTACCACGATTGGCTCATCAACCCCGCCGCTTAATTCGACATCGTCTTTGTTTGCCTTTTTCTTTGCCCGTTAACGAGGAGCTTAGGATATAGTTTTTAGTGCTCATTCCAGCATGTTTTCAGGCGCCAATATGAAAGAAAAGGCGGGAACTGAAATGTTGGCATTCTCGAAGCGCTCTTGAAGTTTTGTTTGGCCGCCTGATTGTCTGCTGAAGATCGCCGAAAAGCACATGAAGCAGAAAAAGTTTGATCTCTTATTGCGGTGTGTTAAACTATGATTTATATAAAATCATAAATCTCTATTTCAGTAATTACTGATGCGGAATTATCAAAATAATGAGCCTTTATAAACTTTCAGTGGTTACCTCTCCAATATGTTTCAGTGTATGTATATATCTGTTATGTATAACATAAAAACAACATTGCATATCATTTATCATTATGCACTACAATACATTTGTAACTATTTTGCGCATTAGCAAAACAATATCAAGCCGTAATGAATACGTTTCCCGCCTATGGTTACATCCCGTCAGGAAGCATCAATTATTAAACGGCAGCCAACCCTAGTTCTCGTGCTAGACTGCAATCTTCGCGTCTTTCTTCTCGCCTCTGAATGCTATGATGCGACGACCAAGGAGCGAGTATTTGCCTCATTTTAAGGTGAAAACAAAGATGCACTATAAAGGACCTTCACCAGGCATCCGACACCTTCGGTTGTGGCTCGGCAAAATGCCAACATGTGATGCTCGGTATGAGTGCGTCCTGATATACTCTATTACTGTAGTTGAGAAAAATAGTGTTGTTGCACTGAAACGTTTGTTTGCTCTTGTCACTGTTCCGCAATTCGAATTTCAAATTTGGAGTTTTTTTAAAGATCTTTAAAGGCAGAGCTCCGTACGCCACAGGATGGCTGATTGACAACTGAACAAGGTGCAACTTACGTTCGTTACTTTTAGAGCGCGTCTTCGTGTTTTAAGGTTTCTGAGCCAAGTCTTGCTATAATACTGTACATTAGCCTGTAATGACTTGGTTACTACGTAATGACAAAATACGAATAGTTCTGCCAGCAAACTCATTTTTAATATTTTTGCGTTTTTATCGAGCAACATCTGCCGGTCAAGGAATTTGTTTCCCTTATTTTAATTTCTTTTCCATTGTTTTACCAGTTGTTATAGTTTGAAACGTCTTGCTGACTGGTTGAGGTTGTCACTGTTCGTCAACAGACATGAACCAGGCCTGAGGAGCAGGACTACAAATGAATGTTCCCAACTGCATTTGAGAATTGGTAGTACATATGGTTGAAATGCGGTTATAATGCAAAAAGAATATGCACATTTTAAAATCTTCATGACAGATCGAGGCTAGGTAAAATGCAAACAAAGAATTGAGATATGTCTATTATAGCTAGTTTGCAGCTCGCGCAAATGTTTTTATATGCACAATTATCGGCTATGCGTAGTTTATGTATTAAAACATAACAAATGATGACTTTTAAAATAATCACAATTCTTGCGACTGCTTCAAAATTTTCAAAGAGTTTCATTTCAGTTCCCAAACTCGCTTAACAACTGTCAAAAGGCCAGTTTTCAAGCTGAAATCACAATTGGTCGAAATGAGTGAGGATAACACGGGTATAATTTGCTTTCTAAAGATGATCAAGTTCGGAATTCGGTGCAACGATCTTCAAGACCATTACCATTTTCATGGTTTTTTAAATGGTGTAGATACACTCTGTTCGCAGTATTGAAAACTATATAAATCACACATCAAACATCCTAACCTCGACCCAGCAACAAATCGGCGAAGTAGCTCTTATAGTGTTTCATTGTATGCAGCTATCTGAGTCAGCGCTAGCACGGGCAAAGTCGGAATTCGTGTCCTCCATTACTTTCTACCCTTAAACGGACCAGATTCTGCCCAGTCTCTCGTGAAATTTGCTTCTTCGTTGACCGTGAAGGCACGTGACAATCCTGTGTACATTTAAGACTCTTTTAATCGACATGAGTCGGCTTGTTTTTCATTTTATCACAACTTCCTGACGTGCATGTTCACAACAACTTCGAACTAATTACGGTCAGCAGAGCTGGATGGTATTTGGGGCGCTTAGCATTTTGGCCCCTATTGTCCGGATCCCACCAAACCGGGCCAAGATTATTCAATGTAATAGCAACACGGTCCAGGCCATCTAATTGGCCAGCTAGATGCCAGCGCGGTTACAACATCATGCGTGCATTAATGCCACATTATAGCTGTGGAAATATTCCAGTCAGGTTCTCTCCTGCTGGCTCCATCCATATAAACCTGAACTGAAGCGCATCCCATCAAGCCGTTCTCTCGCGGCTAGAAACGGGGATCTAATTTCTAGTTGCATTTTGGTGTCCATCAGGGTTCCACGCGGCCACAAATAAATAAAATATTGTCTGCGACGTGCCTGAAATATTTCCGTCTCGCTCTTTGTCGTATTTAATGTCATTTAGACTATTTAAACTCCTAGTAGCTG
>JANVCJ010091394.1:0-10345 GCA_026413505.1 Epizoanthus ramosus
AGTCTAGTATGCCATTTGAATTGTCACATTGAAAGCAGTAACGATGTGGTTTCTAGTGACTGGTAAGTGCTAATAGAACTGGCTTTTACGCCCCCGTAATATACATTATTCAGTTCCAGTGACAGCGTACTTATGCCGGGCGCATGCCGTATGGTATTACAATATTTTGAATCAGGATTGCATTTGTTGACGTGAATACTTGTAGCATAAAATAAATATTGAAGACAAACGATCGTTCACAATTAGAATTGAAAGTCACATCGTTCCTGTCAAAAATCTTCAAAATATTTTCGAAACGTTTTACGTTTTTACGTGGCATCTACAATTGCAAGAGGGAGCTCTGTTTGTAGCAAGGACGAGTGTTCGCCATAATTTCGATATTGGGACCGTCTATAAGGAAATCGCTCGCTACGAAACGCTCAAAAATACGAGTTTATTCAACAAATGTGGAAGCCAGATATCCGCTTTGAGTTTCCCAAATCAGTCAGAAGACTGAACACTACTAACTCAGTCTTAATTATAGAAGATTCGGCTGAGCTAAATGTGCGCGCAGTTTATGCTGCAGGGTAAATTTCACTGTCAGTCAGTCGATCCAACTTGCACTGTTAACAATTTTTAAATTAATGTCCACTGCATATTTTTAATAACCGAGTTGGCACATCAGTCATCAAGGGAATTTTATGTAATCTAACAGACCAAATTATGGTGTTATTGAACTGAAGAAAAATCATTATTTCCTCTGCAAGCTTCTGCAAAATGCGCCAGAATGCATCCTAGAGGCTCCAAATTTTCAAAATTTTCCGGGAGGCATGTCCCCGGACCCTCTAGATGCTCGCTGCCTATGGCCACTCGTCTCTCGGGGCCTTCGGCCCTTCTTAATGATCGTTTGGGCACAAGTCAAAATTTAGCCTAGATCTCCCCTGGTTTCTGTTACAGCGAGTTACTGAGTTACCAGATCATTTGATGATCAAAGGCTGCTCTCCTGATCCCCCGAAATCACACTTATGACGGAGTGACTCAGTCACTGACCAAATATTTTTTTAAGGTAGAAGTTAAGTTGCCATTAGTTCATTAGTAATTTAAACATAATTGATTATCGAAACAGATAACTTTTTATTTATAGGCCAATCAGAATCGACTAAAACATTTGTAATGACGGAGACTCGATCCGTCTACCTTTCCGTGAGTATTGTGTCTCTCCAGGTAGGAATTGTTGTCTCGCTCTTCTTTTTGGTATAATATACATTTAAGGAATTGTTAGCTTTTCTAGCTGTTTGATTCTATTTGCTGTTAGTATAAAGCTATCAGAATCCTCCTACGAATACTGCCTGTCGCTATATGTGAATCGATACTAATGTACTAACTAGGGAGGACAGAGTTGGCTAGAGCGCATGTCCAATCGCTGACATATTTACCATACATTTATCTATTACAACAGGCGAGGATTGTAGTTTCACTAAAACAGGCCTAATCCGGGTCTTTAAGTCGCCGCGACCAATCGCGACTTAAGGAAACTTAAGAAAAATCAGTAAGATAAATCAATGCTACTTTCGGCGACTTTTGGGGACTTAAGGCAACTTTAAGCGATTTAAGCTAAAATTGGCAGGAAACAAGGCGTCTTAGTGTGACTTAAGGCGACTTAAGCTAAAATTGTAAGGAATTTAAGGGGACTTAGTGCGACTTAAAGCGACTTAAGGACCCGGAGTAGGCCTTAAAACAAATGACGGATGTTTTCACGTACCCCGACAGCTTTCTTGTACATTTCAAACAAAAACGTCAGTGCAGAGGGACATTACTAACACAGCAATAAGACACTTTCATTTGCAGGTTTTGTTCTGCCTTTTCGTTCAGTTTCAAAACCACAGTAAGCATAAACATGTCAACTATGAAACAGAAAATGTTTCTTTAAAAAATGGAACAGGATTTTCACTTCAGTCAGAACTGCACACACTCCTGTTGCATGTCCTTGGTTAAATACAGCTATTTGTGAATGACATGAAGGTGAAAACACAAATATGTATTAGTTATTAGACTGCGCTTCCAATACGAAGCGGACACATTGATGATCATGATGTATTCGGTAAATATCACAAGTATTTGTTAATTTGCTATTTGTTAATAATACATCGTTTTGTAGTTGTGTTGAATCCTAATTTCACGATCGCGTGTCAACATGTCCTATCAAAAGCCTGAAATGTTTTAAACTTGTAATCGATTGGTCTGAACTGATGTTTTAAATGCTAAAACCTGTAATTATCTGGTCTGAAAACTTGGACGAAGTCATTCGTAATGGGAAGAGGTAGGACCTTGGGAATAATCATTTGATCAATCAATAACCTTCAAATTAATCGGAACGTCTGTCGTTGGTTGAGTTCGCGTGGAACGGTGAAACGTGACATCGTATCAGAACAGCAGATATAAATAGATATCGGCCCAGTGCTGTGAGAATGTAACTGTAACAAACAACACAAAACGAACAAAGTTAACAGTAGCAATAAATTATTCAGCTATTTTAGTAAATTTGTATGCTGTTTGTATGAGTCAGCTTAGTAAATTGTAATATTGACAGGTTTCGTATGAATTATTGTAAAACGCCAGTGAACTTTTGGGAAATAACCATATAGAAATATATTATTATTATTACTAACTTCAAATAAAACATTTCTACCATTTAAGCATCTTCTCCATATTCTCTCATTTCTCTAAACAAACAAACAAACAAACAAACAAACAAACAAACAAACAAACAAACAAACGAACGAACGAACGAACGAACGAACAAACAAAAAAACAAACAAACTAGCAATCAAGCAAGCAAGCAAGCAAGCAAGCAAGCAAGAAAGCAAGCAAGCAAGCAAGAAAGCAAACAAACAAACAAACAAATAGATACATAACTTGTAACATCACCCATATGTTAATTGTATCCACGACAATATATCAGTGATATTCCATTTCTTTGTTTGTACAGTATTTGTTTGTTTCTTAGTTCAGCATTTGTTTGTTTGTCTGTACACTATGTGTTTGTTTGTAGAGTCATTGCTCGTTTCTTAGTTCACCAGTTGTTTATTTGTGTGTACAGCATTAATTAAATACTTTTTGTGTTTGTTTGTTTGTACACATTTGTTTGTTTGTTTTCATATTATTTATTTGATTGTTTATCTGTCTGTCTGTCTGTCTGTCGGTATATAAACCATTTGGTTGTTTGAACACTATTTGTGCAGGTGTTTATTTACTCTATTTCGTTGTTTGTCTGTTCACGATTTGTTCATTTATTCGAATTCGTTTGTCTGTCTGTTCACAATTTTGTTTGTCTGTTAATCAATTGTTTGATTGCCAGTTCACGATGTGTTCATTTGTCTGTTCACAGTTTTAAATCAATTACTTGGTTGTCTGTTTACCATTTGTTGGCCAACGTTTCTAGATTTCCACGCTACATACCATTCCTTAGTCATTATAAATTTATTTTAGAATGCCAACTCTAGATCACAGTCTATATCTCAAATCGAAATACTTTAATTTAATCTAAAATACTGTAGTTGGTTTTTGCTTTTATAATGAACTGACGTAAAAAGGCATTTGTAGTCTACAACAGCTTGTCCTGGCTAGCTGTGCGCAAGTTTGATTTCGAAAGATTTCCTGGGCCCATTGTATTGCTACACGTGGCCCAACACTGTATTCGGTGCTGGTGTAACACCTGCTGCCTCTATTTCAAAATACTAAACATTACGTCACAGGGCCTGGTCACAAAGTTACAACGGGCGTTCGCGGCGCTGTCGTTGTCGCTGGCAATCGCCATATTGTTTTCAAAAGAAGTTTCCAATGATTTCATATTACATCATCATAATTAGATATTAAAAACAGCTATATAGATACAACAAGGTAAAATTGTTGTTACTTATGGTGCTGTATGTGCAGTATCTGAATAGCACACCTATCACTAAGGCTTTGCATTTCGCTTATTTCTAAGTTTAACTATGTTTCTATGTTTAAGTGTAATCAATGTAGAAAGCTTATCAACTGATATAGTTTTATATTACATCACTGTAAACATTTATCAACAAATTCCTTGAAGCGTTCGCCATCCCATGGAGAATAAAGTAAACGATAATGAATAGAATTCTAGCGGAAATCCTCAATCTATGTTTTGGGTTGGAAAATATGAATGGTCTTACAACGTTCCCTTCTCCGATTTTCCTTAACGTATCCTAACATTTTTTGAAACAATATTAACATTAATTTTAATAAAGGAAATAACCGGATAATTGGAAATGCACCAAGTATAAACAATTCGTACCAGTAGTGCTGTTGTTATTAAATTTATATTAACTTTGCCTTCTATGAGGAAATTGTATGCTTTTTTGCAACCTAAGTTTCTTAGCCATGAAACCAGCTTCACTGTAAATGGAAAGGACAAGGAATAAAACCCAATTCCTCGATCTGCTGCTTGTGTCGTGTTTATTTTGAATATCATACTTAAACAAACACCAGGTCAACCTCATCCTACTGGCTGAGCCCCTCAAACAGGGAGTGACTTCAAAGAACAAATATTCAAAGCTGACGTTAGCTTTGGTCAGTGTGAGTTCGGGGTGAAGGCTCACTGAGGGCGTGTGGAGATAGCTTGCCATTTTATAGGAGAAAAATCAAGAAAAAAGGTAGGAAAAGGGTTTAATGGAAAGATTCTCAACGCTGTGAACTTAAACATGGATGGCTGTATATGAATAGTGGTCAATCTGTTCTGTTGCAACTGGGTTTATATGAACGGACAGACAGAGTGGAACAACGAGCGTCATTCTCCTTCACGAAGATTTAGAGTGATGATATATCACTTGTGTTTATCTGAAACCAAAAGAGGTTTTTCTACTCTGCCCAACTCCGTACGGAAAATGCAGTGAATCATTGTGAAGTGTTGATAAATAACTTTCTAATCCTAGCTAGGTGTCGTATAGTTACAGCCGTAGTTAGCTGTTATGGCGACCACTGACCAGATAGATGAATGTTATATATCATACACGTAGAAAATTAATTATATGAGTGAACATAACTGAGGTGCTTACATTAATTTAAACTGCTCAGTGAATTAAAATACTGAATGTTTATATAATATGATTTTTCATACTGACATCGCATATTCTAGCTGACATTTTACACGTTTAGCAGCTCCTAACTCTGACGAAGGGCTGACGTTTGCTAAATATCCCTAAAACTGACATTTACGCCTATGGTAGAAAACATACATTTATGTCTATTTTGCAGCTAATCCCATAGCATTTTCACAGACACGAACTAGTTTTCACTGAGATCAGCCATCCAAAGCCGATTTATGTTTTAGTTAGTCTATCACATGCTCAGTGGATATGGTCAGGCCGTGAAGGAGTTGTATAAAACTAACGATCCCTTCACATATTGTGCCCTTTCAGTTAAGCTGCATATGGAATTTAAAAAAAACCAGATAACTTACAGTTACTGGTAATTATTTTGTTTTGGTTTTGTGTTAAATTTAGGAGATTCACTAACCGTCAATAACTGAGAACTATTGTATTTTGTGAACTTTTGAGAATGCTCCAAAGTGCTTGCGCAGGACAATTTATATTACTTAATTGAGAATCATTAATTTGCGAGATTTAGTTGTAACAATATTAGAATTAAAATAGTGCCATATACTAAATTTGAACAGGTGTGGTGTGTAAGTTAGATCAGATTATAAATGACTGGTAATCCATAACTTCATTGCAATTAAACAATAACAAAAAAGATTAGTCCTCACCAAGGATTCAAGAAAACACACTTGGATAATAGTTAAACCTTTCTTTTGTTTTTGATTATGAAGATTTTATTCTTCAATTAAACATATTACTATGTACCGTTTTGCCAAAGTCAAGGAATCAAAGGTTATTTATGGAATAAAATTGGCTAACATTTCAGTGAGCTCATGTAATTTAGTTGTTCATTGTAAGTTATGGTTAATAAAAGATATATACCGCGTCGCAGGCAGTTTTACAATTAGATTAAATTCTAAAAATAATCTATAATCATTTTATCAAAATATTAGTGCAGTAAGTTAAGGAAACTAACTTAATTTGAGTTCAGCGATAGCGGATAATAAGGCTGAAAGCTTTAGCATGAACAGTGCAGGTGTTTATAGTTTACGTTATCCGTTATGATTTCAAATAATAACTTTGCGGCAGAGTGGCCAGGTGGATTGATTTCAAATATGATCTTATTTTATTTAAAACAGAACCACGTCCATAGAAGCGGGTTCTCTCTCCTGGTAAGTTTAACTTTCACGTTGTAATCTCAATAGCTTTATTGGTTCTTAATAAGCGCTATCATCACATTAGAAACGTTTGTTCCGGTTTCGCTATGGTTTCAACTACTGTTATAAAAAGTACATTGGCCGGCTGGGTAATTCGTTTGCAAACACGCACACAACTGATTAACACTAAGTGAATTCGATCCGTTTTTTCTGCACTGTTTGTTCTCTGACCATGCCTTTTGACATGTAACTACTCGTGATTACAATCAAACTATCTGCTAATTTACTGAAATCCTCCAAATATCTAATTTAGATAATTACTTAGGGTAAACGGCAATATTATGGCAATATCATTCAAAATATTGTCATGAGTCAGAAGTGATTTCGGAAATTACCTCGCGCGTGAAATTGAATAACTGCTCGCTCCCAGGACGTGCTCATTAAAGGGAAACAAGGGTCTAGATAAATGTTTTGTACATAATAGTTTGTTAACTAATATGTTCAAAATTTGTAATCACTGACTGCGACTTGAGTTTTTGTGCACATACAAAACCTTTGAAGATGACAAAAGTTGTCCCAGTTTACTGCTGCTTTCCGCCATCTTGGTTTGTGACGTCACATGAGGCAAAAATTGATTTTTGTCAAATGTTGGAGGCAGTGAGATCAGATGTTTCCGTGGTCCAAATGCAGCTAATAAGAACCGTATTAGCTCGACAAAGTTTCATGAAGCTGTTTGTAACAACTCGGACCAGCGTTTTGCCTCATGTGACGTCACGAACCAAGATGACGAAAAGTAGCGTTTTTGTTCGGTACTTTCAAAGTTTTCTTGTGTGGAGAAAAAAGCAAGTAGCAGCCAATGACTAAGATTTATTTATGGTTAACAAACTTTTATTTTGCGACATATTATTTCAAACCCTTGTTTCCCTTTAAGGTGTCTGAACACAGTTTTTGTTTGTCACAAGTATGAAACTTGTATAGGTGATAAGTCTTTAGTCCTTACTCTTAATGCTATGATATTCCAACAGATTAGGGAAACGTATTTGAATAATAAAGTTTTGCTCTGCTTTAGGTTGCCACATTGTTTCCATGTCAACGACACACCCTTAAAAATGGTCATTAAAATAACAAAATGCAGCAATATCTTAGAATCTACTCTGTAATTTTTTATTAAGTTTTCAAGGAAGTGATATTGGCACAGGAACATGCTTTCAAAACATTATGAAGCAAATCTAACAAACCGAAAGCAAATTAAGGCAGTTAATATCTTAAATTGCTCTTTTTCACTTTTCCCGAAATGCGTTTGTTAAAAAAGTTTGAGTTTGCGTAAGAACATCTTCTAACTAAAGAAAAGTTATCGAGTAGATTTTGAGAAAACTTAATATTCTGAAAATATTAAAGTGGTTTTGTAAGTTAAGTAGTTGTCATAGAAACATCTTTAAAACACTTTTTGTATGCAAAATGTAGTCAGAGACTTAATATCAAGTACTGAGGTAAACATAAATTGATATTGAAGTTTGTGTACCAAATTTCTCAAAAATAAGAGTAGCTTGCCTTTTATAACTGTGAAACTGTGTTCAGCCACCTTAAGTATGCTTCAATTGGGGTAATACCGGATAGGTTCTATGCCAGCGTAAGAAGCACACTACTCTTGTTCACACGCCAAACGCCGCTTGTCCCGGCACATTCGGTCACTAAAGTGAAAAGTAAGTAAAGTATAGTGGTACATTTATATTGCGCCTTTTCTATATGAATATACTCAAAGGCGAATTACAATTATCAGTTTACCCTCAGCGAACCGAAAGCTTACATAGGCGCCTCTAGCAGCCGTTTTCATGCGGTCCATGTATGCTGTTACTCATTTTACCGACCAGGCCGTGGATTGAACCCGGGACCTTAGGGTTGGGAAGCAGAGATCTTACCACTGCGCCAACCCCAACAACAAGTGACATACATTTACTTTGTATCAGTTGGCTTTTCGCAGCAAGTTACTCCGTTTATATTGATTAATTTTCTGTGCAAGAATAAAGCAGAATAGTGTCTTCCATTGGCTCTCAAGAATAATTTAGATATCACCAGGTTATAGTGAATTATTACTAAAACATAGGGTATGTAATTTGAAATGTAAGCTGAAATGTCCCTTCTTATTTGTTCTAGGTGGGAATCCATAGCTTTTTTTAAAAATGAAATTTCTTAGAGGTATTTTTCTACTAGTTTTAGTCAACGGAATCCGAGGTAAGTATTGCACTTCTTTGTAGCTCATTAGCGATTTATCCTAAGTATAACTACGTAACAAGTGAAAATGCAACAACAATTATAATAATAATAATAATAATAATAATATTATAATCTTTATTAATACTCATGGCAGTTTAAAAACTGAATTGCGAGTTATTTATAATGTTAAAAATGACTAATTATATATTGGAAAATTTACAATTGCTCACACATTCGTTAATTCATCTCGTTCGCTATCACATTACTTCATTTACTATATTTACTGAGTTCTTCTGTGCGAACTGTTTGTTTAGAGTTTCTTTTCATTTGCAGAGAGGCAATAGGTCAGATTTTATGCCATCAGCTAGGCTTACTAGACCGGGGCGGCATACTCAAGTATGGGTTTGATTAAGGTACAATAAACTTGCGCCTCCATTTATGGCGATTGGGTGCGACTGTCAGCCTTGCAACTGCCCGATTAAATTTAGTAATGTTTAGAATAGAATAGTTTTTAACAAAGTTCAGGCCCCGTTTGTTCCAAGAATGAATATTGTTAACTATTTAGCTTATTTTATCCAATGAAAAAGGATTTATTCACTCTTTGAACAACGGGGCCCAGTATGCGATCCCGTATTCAACGTATAACAAAACAGTCCACAACTTCACGATAATCTAGTGCTTTGAAATGAAGGAGCTAAGTAACATCGTAAAATGCAGTGAGTGATCAATTCACAGTTGAAATGTTGTGAACTTGATAAGACAGTAGTCTCAGTACTCTCAGTAGGGAAAAAATGCGACAAAGTTTAAAATACTCTTGTGTATTATATTTTCAGGTATTCCAAGACCGACTGAATATCCTTCAGAGGAGCATCGTAAGTGTTTTTTGTATTTCATCGCTCCATCTAATCTGCCAAAATATCTATAATACTGAGTCGTATTTGTAAAATAAAAAACTGCTTTGATCGACTTATTCTTTACTTCTTCAACACCTTTGTATATCTTCTCTTATTGTATTTCTCTATCTTTGTTCTTTGTCCTTGTCTCTGTCTGTCTGTCTGTCTGTCTGTCTGTCAGTCTGTCAGTCTGTCTGTCTGTCTGTCTGTCTGTCTGTCTCTGTCTGTCAGTCTGTAAGTCTGTCTGTGTGTCTGTCTGTCTGTCTGTTTGTCTGTGCATAGTGGAGCCATTGCTTGGAATTCACTACCTAGAAGTGTTCGCAACACTAACAGCGTGGCTGAATTTAAACTCAATCTTAACTCCTATCGCCTTCAGCCCGGGGTCTTTTACTTAAAATTATTTTAGTAATTACTATCTATGCATTGTAAATATTATTATCAATATTGTTCAAAATTAATTAGCTCGGCTTTTATGAAAAACAATGTAAATTGATAACACTCCGAGGGTAAATAAAGTATTCTGTTATGTTGTGTTGTGTTGTGTTGTGTTGTGTTGTGTTGTGTTGTGTTTTGTTTTGTTTTGTTGTGTTGTGTTGTGTTGTGTTGTGTTGTGTTGTGTTGTGTTGTGTTATGTCTGTCTGTCTACTATTTAGGCAAAGAAATTACTTGCAATGTATCTGTCTGTTCATATGCTAGTCTATGATGAGGACTTGACCGTACCTCAAGAAAACGATCCGTTACCAACGCCTCCCAGTTCATCCAATGAAGAGGAGGGAGACAGTCTGGCCTGGGATGATGAAGAAATGTATCATTCTCAGCCAAAGAGAAAATTCCACGATGCGGCACCAAGTAAGCAGCACTAGAGAGCAATATATTGACAGTAGAGAGTCCACTTGTCTTGCTTTGGATATTTAACAATTATTCGCCGAAGGCGAAGTGAATAGTGGGGAATAGCCCCCGAGACCGAAGGTCGAGGGGGCTATTC
>JANVCJ010091405.1:0-10345 GCA_026413505.1 Epizoanthus ramosus
AGTAGTAGTAGTAGTAGCAGTAGTAGCAGTAGTAGCAGTAGTAGCAGTAGTAGTAGTAGTAGTAGTAGTAGTAGTAGTAGTAGAATCTGCTTGAATATACCAGAGACACGCCTTCCAATAATGTAATGCAATTTTACATAAGAGGAAAAAGACAATTGAAACCGATACACTGAAACACTTGGGATTCGATACGATACGATATGAAGTATTTGAGACGAAACATAACATAACATGACATCATGCACATAACATCAATTGAAATGACATGACATGACATGACATGACATGACATAAAATGGTATCACATCACCCGACAAGTCATCGAGTAAATACTTGGAAAAGATACTCATGTGCTCCACTTTCCTCAGGCTATGAAGCCTTTTCGGTTGTTCTCTGTTGAATGAAATAATTTTTCCGTTCGAGTTCCTCCTCAGCCAAGCAAGGTCATGTTCCACAGAAAACCTGAGTTAACAGCTATATATTGGCGATAATACTAGAGCACCTTCAAACAACAAAACATTTCACAAAACAATAGCCAAGCCTCGCTTTTGTCTGTGTAACAATAAATGCAATTTCAGTGATTAATTTAAGTCCCCTGAGAGACCAGATGTGCTGTCCATGGACGGTGTGGTGAAAGTGGTGATTGAACCTTGGACCTTCTAGCTAGGGTCTGATATTAAACCAACAGAGCCAACTACGTTCATACTGTTCAGTTCACTGAGTGCACATTTTTCGGAGTCATCTGAAATTAGCCAAGAAGTAATAAAATCCCGCCTCTCGCTGTTTGGTAACTAGTACTTCTGCACTAACGCATTCCAACAGTGCGTTTCATTTTAGGAGTATCAAGAATGATTGAAATACGACGAGTTGACGCCTTTTCTGTTTTTAAATGTATTGATAATTCTTGTTTAATAGCTTGTTTACAGCCCTTTAAAGATATTTTTACAACTATTGAAACAAGATAAAACGAGAGCTACATAAGAGAGCTAATAATAATAATAATAATAGCAATAATAATAATAAAAATAAGTAAGAGGAAAAATAGAGGAAAAGATTAGGAAATCCGCAATGTGATGCAGGGGTTCCATAAAGTGGTACTTTTAAACCACTTTTAATATTCTGTTTGTAATATCTGCTTGTATTTCAGATAAAAAGAAGTTGCGAATTAAGAGGTGATTTCTTTTAATTTTTGTATGTCTGGAAACAAACTTTATTGCCAGGCTCCCGCACTTTTCATGTACCATGGTTTTGCTTCACCTATATTATTTATTGTAAGTGAAGCCTTCGTCCAAAACCAGACTGTCCCAAACTCTAAATTCCTTATGATTTTGGTGCATTTAATTGAACAAAAACGTCTTAATTTTCTTAGTACTTATGTAAACGCTATATTATTTTTCGTATTTATCATTATTGCAGATCTAGGCTTCAGTTCCGAAGACGAAAGCACAGAAAACTACTTGGCCAACTGCGATTACCTATTCCGAGGCTATAACGTCCTGTATGGTAACCCTGCTCTGGTGGTTCCGGAGAAAGGCCATGACCCTGGAATCTCGCGCTTGCCAATTTTTAAAACAACTTATCATAAGAAGAACAAGATTTATGCCTATGACAAAGAGTGGCTAGTTCCTGATGCAAGCAGCTGGGAGTACGCAACAGCTTGTTTAACTGATCTTTCATATAAGGAAATGAAAAATGAATCCGAATACACTAAATCTACGAAAGAAGGGTTAGACATATCTGGAGGGTACGGAGGTTTTGAGTTCCAGGCTAACACGAACTATGAGAAAAATACCGAGAAACTAAGAAACAGTGAAAGCGTGTTTGTGAGAGTAAGTGCCTCCTGCAGTCAGTATGGAGGTCATCTCAACGATATAAGTCCTCCAAAATTTCAGCCGTCGTTTATCTTGGCTGCTAAGCAGTTAAAAGAAGATTCCAGTGACAAAAGCTTGATGCAGTTTGTCAAAGATTTTGGAACTCACTTCATATCTGATATAGACATGGGAGCGAAAATGGGGGTCGAGAGTGAATTTACCACCAAGAAATTTCAAGAGATGGAGAGCGAAAAGCTTAATATAGAAGCGTCTGCAAAATATTCGGGACTTTTTGAAGCTGGCGTAAAGGCAAACTACTCGAAATACCACAAAGATCAGGAGAAATTTGAGAACAACCGCGCAAGCAGAACCTCCACAAGTTACGGCTCCAACTTGCCAGAGAACGGCGATCATATTGAATGGGCCAGCACTACAAGCGTAAATCCTCTTCCGATTAGCTATAAGATCAGACCCATAAACGAGCTTTTCATAAAGGATTATATGAAAGGATTGGATATTCCTTACGAAAGGTTAAACGGCAAGATAAAGCTCTTCCTAAGCCGATATTGTCATCTGTTATTTAATGCAGGCAAAGTTAAAAAGTGTAACACTACAAGCACTGAAACTGGTAGGTGTGACAAGTACACTCGCCTTACTCAGCTTCCTAATAATTGTTTTCTGTTCGTGTTAAGGAGCGTAGCCAGCTATCAGACAGAGGAGTCAAACGCCCAACCTAGTTCCCAGGCTCTTCCCTCTCCCGAGAGAAAGACCCTGGTTGCTCTGGTGACGTGCCCCGCGGATAAAAAATAATAATACACGAGGGAGGGGTGCCTACGTTCAGCTTTTGTTCAAGATAAAGGAAAGATCCTGGTTGACAAAAATAGAGTTTTGAAAGTCGGATCGGAACTAATTGTTGTGTAATACTAATTCCAAGTTTTTCAGACTCTGAAAATCTCACAGGAGTATTTTTATGCTGGGAAATAAATTCGATCGACATCTCTTTCGGTCTGAAGCAAAACTAATTTAGTTTATTTGTAGCCACTTCTCGACAGCCAAATACAAATTCCACCACAATATTTTGTCTCGCCTCAAATTATTTTCAATCTTATTATTTACACCATACAAATAGATAAGTATCTGGGTCGATCTGGGCATTAAACATGAATTTTCTCATAAGTAAACAATCCATCGCGAAGTTTGCTGTCGCGCCGCTTGTATCAACATTCAACACCATTGTTATTGTCAACAACAGAATAACAATTGCTTTATTAAAACGGTTTTATACCTACAAATTAAAGCGATTCTCAGCTTCGCTGATGCACATTAATTGTGCTCAAGACAATCAAGAGTATAAGACAGAGAGATTTAATAGCATTTAACAATCTTAAAATTAATAAATAGCAAAAGTTTCTTTCTTCAATATTAAACAACCATTTTCAGGCAAGCTCGTTTAAAGCTAACTTTTGCAAATCATATTCACTTTCTTCATCAATCCACTGCACTTACCATCCTAAAATACAGTGTGTATCTTCGATCTTTACCACTTCAAATCACGACTTGAGTCCTTCCCTGCCGTTCAGAGTTTTATATCTCGAACGATTAGTCGGCCATTGCCACTAGCATCATTTAAAATTATGACATGTAGCGATGTTCATCGAAAAGTTCGTATCGCGGATGTCAAGTTCTAAATCTACCGTGTACTTTTCTTCCTGATATTCAGCATAATCGCTTTGATCAGTTCATATAGTTTACTGCTTTTTCTGATGTTAGCGATGTAGTCCCGGCTTGAGTCGATGAAATGGAGGAAATGGCCGATTTACGATTATTCACAACAGTTGATTGCTACTGATTGAGTTGTAAATATCCTTTCCGTAGCATAGTGACCTTGTCTTTAACATCTTTGCTAAAATATCAAACATTTTGCTTCTTGCTATTGCGTTTGAGTAATCGGTATAGATATATTCATGAGATGGGACAATAATATGCGACTGCCAAGTGTAAGAGCTTCTGCCAAGAAAACACGACAAAACTTTGAAACAAAGGACCCCTCCCGCAGTCGGAGAATTTGTATTGAGACACGTGACCAGACCCAACCAGAACCTTTATCTCGGGAGAGGTCTGGGAACGAGGTTAGCAAACGCCTCCTCTAAAAACTTCACCGGAAATAGGGTCCGGGTCTTGTTGCTCTCGCCTAATGGTAGTTCTTCCTCTTGTCGCTCTTCTTGTTCGGTAGCGCATAAACTTAGGCCTATTCCAGGACCTTAACTCGCACTAAGTCGCCTTATGTTCCTCAACAATTTGAACTTAAATCAGCTTAAATTACCCTAAGTCGTGCTAAGTAGCCTTAAATTGCCGTAAGTGGTCTAAAGTTTCGTTGCTTTTCCCGATAAATTTTCCTTGAGGCCCTACGTCGGCGTAAAGTATTTTCTTTTGATTTTCCTTTGTCGCTTTAAATAACCTTAAGTCGCGGTAAGTCGCGCTGTGCGACGTACGGACATGGAGTAGGTCTACAATTATTCTCAGAAACCGTCATGGATAAGTGATTTAATGCGATTCCTGTATTTATGTCGTTTGTGCAATATGCAGCTACCATATTCAAAAATATCTTTTGGTCCACTTGAGCTGTAACAATAACTTTATCTATTCTTTACATAACCTAAATTGTGTCTTGTATTTCCCAACGGTAGATACAACCAGTAAATGTAGGCAGCCACAGAAGATTACCAATAACAAGGTTGTGATTAACATCGCAGTCTCTGGCAGGAGTAATACACCTTCCAAACGCTGTGATTTGACTTTGGACCCGGTACACTTTCCCGACGTAACCTATTTCTTCAGAGGTTACAATATTCTTAAAGGTGACCCGGTAACTCCCAACGCAGCTCGCGATCCAGGTACTTCCAGGTTAGGCATTTTTAAAGAATCATACCGAGGAAAAGCTCTCACTTCAGATCGGCGGTACTTCGTCCCAGATGGAGCAACGTTTGAGTCCTCTGTAGCATGCGAAGTTAGCATGGCCTCAGGTACAATTCAGTCCTTCAGTGTCGTTTTCCTAATCATTGTCACTGTCAATTCCGTTGTCGTTGCTATTTCTCTTGCCATTATTACTGTCACTTTCATTTTTAGTACAACTTCTGTTACCTATATTGTTGCTTTCACGTTCATTCTCACTTTTACTCGTACTGACATTTCCATTGAAGGATACCGTTGTCGTTGTTATAGCTTTTTCCATTGCCATTATCTCTTTCACTTTTACTGTCACTGTCATATTCACTGTCAATGTTATTGTCATTCCATATTTGTCATATATGTTTGCTGCTGCTGCTGCTGTTGTTGTTGTTGTTGTTACATAGTTGCCTTGAAACAGGCTTCTCTGTCATTGTCGACACTGTTATTGCCGACATGGTTATTGTCGACACTTTATTGCCGACATGGTTATGGTCGACACTGTTATTGTCGGTGTCACTGTTGTTGCTATTCTTGTCAGCGGTATCATTGCAGTTATCAATGGCGTTGATGTCATTATTTTCACCGTTGTTGTCATTCTCTTTGGCGTTGATATTGCCATCAATGTTCACTTTATCATTGTATTTATCATTGTTGTTCCTTTTGTTTTTGTTATGCTTTCTGTCGTTACAATTGTCATCATTGTCGACATGATACATACTTGATCGACACTCCCGAAAACACAATAGGACTTTGGATAGTATATTATACCAACGATTCCATAATGCAGTGCTGCAAATGCTGATTTATCATGAAAGAACAAAACAAAGTCATTAACTTGTACGAATTGCGATGTGATTCACATAATCCACCTCCCAATTACGTTGTTCTTAGACGAGTTAAAGTAACGCGTATTGTGTCAAAACACTTTTGTGCAAACAATCGTCGAGGCATCGTTTGGGCAGATGGGCCCTGTCCTATTATAGCTCTGGAGTGGCGAATTGTCACTATTACTGTATGTTATTATCACTGTTGGCATTTTCATTGACATATATATTAGTATTACTGTTTCCGTTGAATTCCTATTTGTAACGGTCTGTAATAGTTGTTGAGGTAGTCGCTGTCCTTTCTGATGTCATTATTGCCGCAGACGTGACGGTGGTTGTTGACATTATAATTGCCGTTGATGTTGTGATGGCTTTTTCTATTGTCCTCGCTATTATATTTTTTTCCATGTTTGTCGTAGACGTTGTCGTTGCCTTTGAGAAATTCAGTGTCTTATACTCGTATTCCTGCTTACTTGCGATTGACACTTAATAATTTTAATTATTAAGTGTCAATCGCAAGTAAGCAGGAATACGAACTATATTTAAAAGAACTATATTTACAAGGCATAGCTCAGATGAAAAGCTTCAAATTGCTGCAATTGACCGTACTAATAAAGATGGCGGCTGTACATTTAACCACAATACCTTGTGAACCTAACACAACGTATAGGCACAGAGAAAGCCATATAAATTTGCGAAATTCGTCCCTGTACTAAAACCATTGTGCATGCCAGGTTTAAAGTTCTCAGGAATTTTTAGTGCATTTTTATGAGTGCTTTTAGGCTTTTCGTGCTCTAGGATTTATAGGTAAATGTACCAGTCGCTATGGTCAATTAGTTTGAAGGCAACTTAGGTTATAATATGATCAGTTTCGATTTCATCCTCAGGATCAATGCTCACGGAGAAATCTTATCAACAATCTATGGAGCTGTCAGTGGAAGTGAGCGGTGGCTACGCTGGCTTTTCGTTTCAAGCAAACACCGACTATAGTAAGAAAGTCTCCCAGCTGAGTAATAAATCAAGTGTTTTTGTGAGAAGTCAGGCAACCTGTAGTGTCTACTCCGGTCATTTAAACCAGTACACTCCACCAGCCTTATCGTCGATTTTTCTACAAATGGCTTATAAGGTGAGATAGTGTTTCAAGAGATAATAATAGAAGGACTGTTGTATCTCCACAAACTGATCTTCCCCATTGGAAATTAGCATTTGAATTCCAAAAGGCTGAAAAATGTGCATTGTTGTTTTAATCACATTTTACTAAGAAATCTGATATAATATTTGCTAGAAGGCATTTTTAAATGCCTATATATGAGCCATCTAGAAGGACATTTAACATATATTAAAATATATGTCGTTTCGTGTTAAATGTTCTTCCAGATGGCTCATATATGGTCATTAAACTTCCCTGTGTCGTGTTCGGCGTGTTTTGAAACAATCCGAGAATGAAAAATCCGAGAATGAAAAATCCGAGACTGAAAATCAAATAATGAAAAAATCCGAGAATAGAAAATCCGAGACCAACTATAATTTGGTTCTATAAATTAGCAGGAGTAATGAACGAACTATAATTGATAATACGCCCGTTAAGATCGTTTAGATATCATATCAAACAAATGTATTTGATAACAGTTTTCCCGCCATGGCAATCTTTAGTCATCCAAGAGCCGTGGTCACGTTGTCGAACCCCATGTAAGCGTATGGTAGCACCGGCCATCTGATTTCCGATCATTTCCGAAGTTTTATCGAAGATTATAGAGGTTTATCCAAGTATTTCCGAAGACTTTTCGAACATTCATGTCTTGAAAAATTATGTGAAACATTTATGTCTTGGTAAATGAACAAAACATCATATGATCTGCTTGGAGATATTTTTATTTTCTGGTATTGAAAATATCTGTTTTGAGAGATATAAACACTCGAAGATAGCGTCAGTACTTCATTTCCCGGCTCTTGAAATTGTGCAGGAAACGAATTGAAAATCTCGAACGCGCGGCGGGCGAATTGAATTGGTGGGCGAACAATGTACCAACTTCCCTTCCGCCCTCGTTTTTTCGTTCTCTTCACGCACGATTTCCAGAGGAAAAAGAGGAATTGCTGCCTGGCAGTTCTACAAAGCACTACGACACCATGTAAAGCGTAACAAAACCGAATGCATAATATATTACATAAACTCCTCGATCTACGTTCAGTTAATCCATTTTACTTTTTATTCACTTGAAGCTGTCACATAATCAGAGTTACGACAATATGGAGATGTTGATAAATGATTTTGGCACTCATTATATAACTGATGTGGTCATGGGTGCTCGGTTCGGCTACGAGAGTGAATTTGACAGCAGCACCTATGAAAAATCCGTAGAAAGTGGGCTTAACATGGCGGCAAGCGCGAGCTACTCGGGGCTGTTTGATGCCAAAGTCAGTACGTACAAGGATGTACACACAAAAAACCGCGAAAAGTTTGAAAAAGCACGAAAATCCGTGCAGGAGTACAGCTATGGGTCGACTATTCCTACGAGTGGGAACGGCACAACATGGGCGAGTAAGTCGAGTGAGGCGCCATTGCCAATCAGCCTGAAGATGCGTACGATTGCAGATCTCTTCACCAAGAAGTGGATGGGAAATATAACTGTGAACAACACGAAGATAGATTACATCACAATCTATCCAAAGTTGATGGAGTTCCTCTTCAGTTATTGCCTAATGGAAAAAGACATCAAGAAACAAAAGTTATGTTACCTTCGGTCGGCCAAGTCTCCAGGTATTTGTAGTTAAAAAATAAATTTAGAGTGCGTTCGTTTGGGAATATTCCGGATTAGGAATACAATGCGGAATATTCCGGAATAGCTGGAATTCTATTTTCCAAACGAACGCATATTTCGATTAGTCCGAATATTCTGACGAGCACGCAGTCTTCCAGTCACTAATCTGGATTATTCCGTATATTCTGATACCCAGAGCAGAATTGCTGGAAGAGTGTTCCAAGGAAACCGGAATGAGAATAGCTCCCAATCGAACGGCTCTAGCGAGTATTCCGGCTATTCCTAATCCGGAATGTTCCCAAACGAACGCGCCCTAAAATTATTGTATTTGCACCTAAAGTGGAAATAAAGGTTTGTTGTTGTTGTTGTTGTTGTTGTTGTTGTTGTTGTTGTTGTTGTTGTTGTTGTTGTTGTTGTTGTTGTCCATAATTGCGACGACTTCACGGCGTTTTCAAATCATGCAAATAAAGGGTAAGAACATGCAGTGATTAAACTACTGTCAGGCAAAATATAGGAAATGATATTTTGGTAAACAAATGTCTGAACTATGTAGAATTCAACTAGCTAATTATTTATTTGGGGTTTCGTGCGACGGAAGCTACAAGGCGCTAGCACAGTCAAGAGTCTCAAGAGATCGTAGTTTCGTGTTTTGGCACTGGTAAAGGGCGTGCACTCCCTTCCTAAGACATGTAAATGATCGCAAAGAAATTTTTTGAAGTATTATGTTTCTCCCTCTGTGGACTGATTTGTTCTGTAAAATGTAGCAACTTTGCGAGCTCGGCGTTCTCTGCACAAGTTGGGTTTTTGAGATCAGGTAAAGCCATCTCTAGCTATCTATTTTCATGACTGGGCGAAACACCGTCGTATATTGGTACCACAAAACATGCACGCTGTTTCAGCTGTCAATAGATGAGCTTGTTTTCCTCAATTAAACAATGACCTCCGTCAATTGGCATACATACTACTTCCTATTAACACTTCTTCCTGTAAATACCATGTGGTGAACAAAATAAATAAACAAACAAACAACCAAACAACCAAACAAACAAACAAACAACCAAACAAACAAACTTTCTCTTGCGTATGTTTGCAAATGAGACCGCTGATACTGAATGTATTACCTTGTTGTGTTATTAGAAATTTGAAAAAAAAATGTCAGAGTGAGAAGCGCAAAATTACTGCTTCTCCTGTGTGTCTCAATGTGCCCTCCCGTTTGAGATCACTATATTTGTGAGTCAAGGAGTTATTGACTCCTAACGCTAACCCTAACCCTAATCCTAATCCTAACTCCTAACCCTAAAAATCACCTTTTCCGAGCCAGCATCTTCCATGATTGCACATTTTCACAGCTAGGTGGGACAAGACTGCTGACCAACTCAAAAATTATTGACTCGTGACTCATTGACTTATAAAATAACGGTCCACCTCCCGTTTTATCCAGTACCTGTGAAACTGACAGGTTTGTAATCTTGAATAAACAAGGATTAAAACGGTGTGCGGCCATTACATATCTGACATATACAGGGTTTTACTTTTAAGCGGTTTAATTTCTATAGCACAATATATTTCATAATCCATATATACAATAACGGATGTCACGTATAAAGTCACTCATAACTCGATTAAAATCAATGGTAAACTATCCAAGTTCGGAACAATTTACGTTTGATAACCTTATAAAATGCTCTGATGTCGAGGCAGTTGTGAAGTCTTTGGCTAACAATAACACCCGGCATTGACAAAGAAAATTCGGAGAAGTGTTGGAATCCACTTCTGGTTCTCTTGCCGTGTTTTGACGTCATTTGAACATCTATTATAGGGAACAGATGCACGTAAAATGGAATCTATTTGTTTTATATAATAATCGAAACAGATTTCCGAAGTTTTCCTCCACTGTAATTCAACTAAAACAAAAATAGAGAAGTAGTGGCGTGACGCGTGTCGTCATTTTGGTGTCTGTTCAAAAATAGATCACAGTTTTAGACCAATCACAGCGCGCGTT